>JANJGN010003347.1:0-47009 GCA_026770705.1 Isurus oxyrinchus
GAGAGCAGGAATTTAACAGTTTAAAACAGCGAGAGGAGAGCAGGGTTTTCACTGTTTAAAACAGCGAGAGGAGAGCAGGAATTTCACAGTTCAAAACAGCGAGAGGAGAGCAGCTTTTTCACAGTTTAAAACAGAGAGAGGAGAGCAGAGTTTTCACTGTTTAAAACAGCGAGAGGAGAGCAGGATTTTCACAGTTTAAAACAGCGAGAGGAGAGCAGTGTTTTCACAGTTTAAAACAGCGAGAGGAGAGCAGGGTTTTCACAATTTAAAATAGCGAGAGGCGAGCAGGTTTTCCACAGTTTAAAACAACGAGTGGTGAGCAGGATTTAAACAGTTTAAAACACCGAGAGGTGAGCAGGTTTTTCACAGTTTAAAACAGCGAGAGGAAAGCAGGAATTTCACAGTTTAAAACAGCGAGAGGAGAGCAGGGTTTTCACAGTTTAAAACAGCGAGAGGAGAGCAGGAATTTCACAGTTTAAAACAGCGAGAGGAAAGCAGGTTTTTCACAGTTTAAAACAGCGAGAGGAGAGCAGGGTTTTCACAGTTTAAAACAGCGAGAGGTGAGCAGGTATTTCACAGTTTAAAACAGCGAGAGGAGAGCAGGGTTTTCACTGTTTAAAACAGCGAGAGGAGAGCAGGAATTTCACAGTTCAAAACAGCGAGAGGAGAGCAAGGTTTTCACTGTTTAAAACAGCGAGAGGAGAGCAGGTATTTCACAGTTTAAAACAGCAAGAGGAGAGCAGGGTTTTCACAGTTTAAAACATCGAGAAGATAGCAGGGTTTTCACAGTTTAAAACAGCGAGAGGAGAGCAGGTTTTTCACAGTTTAAAACAGCGAGAGGACAGCAGGGTTTTCACTGTTTAAAACAGCGAGAGGAGAGCAGGAATTTCACAGTTTAAAACAGCGAGGGGGAGCGCAGGATTTTCACAGTTTAAAACAGCGAGAGGAGAGCAGGAATTTCACAGTTTAAAACAGCGAGAGGAGATCAGGGTTTTCACAGTTTAAAACAGCGAGAGGAGAGCAGTGTTTTTCACAGTTTAAAACAGCGAGAGGACAGCAGTGTTTTCACAGTTTAAAACAGCGAGTGGAGACCCAGGATTTTCAGAGTTTAAAACAGCGAGAGGAGAGCAGGATTTTCACAGTTTCACACTGCGAGAGGACATCGGGTTTTTCACACTTTAAAATAGCGAGAGGAGAGCAGCAATTTCACAGTTTAAAACAGCGAGAGGGGACCAGGATTTTCACAGTTTAAAATAGCGAGTGGAGAGCAGGAATTTAACAGTTTAAAACAGCGAGAGGAGAGCAGGGTTTTCACTGTTTAAAACAGCGAGAGGAGAGCAGGAATTTCACAGTTCAAAACAGCGAGAGGAGAGCAGCTTTTTCACAGTTTAAAACAGAGAGAGGAGAGCAGAGTTTTCACTGTTTAAAACAGCGAGAGGAGAGCAGGATTTTCACAGTTTAAAACAGCGAGAGGAGAGCAGTGTTTTCACAGTTTAAAACAGCGAGAGGAGAGCAGGGTTTTCACAATTTAAAATAGCGAGAGGCGAGCAGGTTTTCCACAGTTTAAAACAACGAGTGGTGAGCAGGATTTAAACAGTTTAAAACAACGAGAGGAGAGCAGGGTTCTCACAGTTTAAAACACCGAGAGGTGAGCAGGTTTTTCACAGTTTAAAACAGCGAGAGGAAAGCAGGAATTTCACAGTTTAAAACAGCGAGAGGAGAGCAGGTTTTTCACAGTTTAAAACAGCGTGAGGAGAGCAGGGTTTTCTCAGTTTAAAACAGCGAGAGAAGAGAAGGGTTTTCACAGTTTAAAACAGCGAGAGGGGACCAGGAATTTCACAGTTTAAAACAGCGAGAGGAGAGCAGGGTTTTCACTGTTTAAAACAGCGAGAGGAGAGCAGGGTTTTCACTGTTTAAAACAGCGAGAGGAGAGCAGCAGTTTCACAGTTTAAAACAGCGAGACGAGAACAGGGTTTTCACTGTTTTAAACAGCGAGAGGAGAGCAGTTTTTTCACAGTTTAAAACCGCGAGGGGAGAGCAGGATTTTCACAGTTTAAAACAGCGGGAGGAGAGTAGGTTTTTCACAGTTTTAAACAGCTAGAGGAGAGCAGAGTTTTCACAGTTTAGAACAGCAAGAGGAGAGCAGGTTTTTCAAAGTTTAAAACAGCGAGAGGAGAGCAGGAATTTCACATTTTAAAACAGCGAGACGAGAACAGGGTTTTCACTGTTTTAAACAGCGAGAGGAGAGCAGGTTTTTCACAGTTTAAAGCAGCGAGGGGAGAGCAGGATTTTCACAGTTTAAAACAGCGGGAGGAGAGTAGGTTTTTCACAGTTTTAAACAGCTAGAGGAGAGCAGAGTTTTCACAGTTTAGAACAGCAAGAGGAGAGCAGGTTTTTCAAAGTTTAAAACAGCGAGGGGACCGCAGTGTTTTCACGGTTTAAAACAGCGAGTGGAGACCCAGGATTTTCAGAGTTTAAAACAGCGAGAGGAGAGCCGGATTTTCTGAGTTTTAAACAGCGAGAGGATAGTCGGCTATTCACAGTTTAAAACAGCGAGAGGACAGCACGATTTTCACTGTTTAAAACAGCGAGAGGACAACACAAATTTCACAGTTTAAAACATAGAGAGGAGAGCCAGGTTTTCACAATTTTTAACAACGAGAGATGGGCCGGGATTTTCACAGATTAAAACAACGAGAGGAAGGCGGCATTTTCACAGTTCAAAACAGCGAGTGGAGAGCCTGGTTTTCACTCTTTCAAACAACACAAGAGGGCCGGATTTTCACAGTTCAAAATAGCGAGGGGAGAGCGGGATTTTCACAGTTTAACACAGCGACAGGGGATCGGGATTTTCACACTTTAATACAGCGAGAGGAGAGCAGGAATTTCACAGTTTAAAACAGCGAGAGGAGAGCAGGAATTTCACAGTTTAAAACAGCGAGAGGGTACCAGAATTTTCACAGTTTAAAATAGCGAGTGGAGGGCAGGTTTTTCACAGTTTAAAACAGCGAGAGGAGAGCAGGGATTTCACAGTTTAAAATAGCGAGAGGAGAGCAGGAATGTCACAGTTTAAAATAGCGAGAGGAGAGCAGGAATTTCACAGTTTAAAACTGCGAGGGGAGAGCAGGATTTTCACAGTTTAAAACAGCGGGAGGAGAGTAGGTTTTTCACAGTTTTAAACAGCTAGAGGAGAGCAGAGTTTTCACAGTTTAGAACAGCAAGAGGAGAGCAGGTTTTTCAAAGTTTAAAACAGCGAGGGGACCGCAGTGTTTTCACGGTTTAAAACAGCGAGTGGAGACCAAGGATTTTCAGAGTTTAAAACAGCGAGAGGAGAGCAGGGTTTTCACAGTTTAAAACAGCGAGAGGAGAGCAGTGTTTTTCACAGTTTAAAACAGCGAGAGGACAGCAGTGTTTTCACAGTTTAAAACAGCGAGTGGAGACCCAGGATTTTCAGAGTTTAAAACTGCGAGAGGAGAGCAGGATTTTCACAGTTTCACACTGCGAGAGGAGAGCAGGGTTTTCACACTTTAAAACAGCGAGAGGTCAGCAGGAATTTCACAGTTTAAAACAGCGAGAGGGGACCAGGATTTTCACAGTTAAAAATAGCGAGTGGAGAGCAGGAATTTAACAGTTTAAAACAGCGAGAGGAGCGCAGGGTTTTCACTGTTTAAAACAGCGAGAGGAGAGCAGGAATTTCACAGTTCAAAACAGCGAGAGGAGAGCAGCTTTTTCACAGTTTAAAACAGCGAGAGGAGAGCAGCTTTTTCACAGTTTAAAACAGCGAGAGGAGAGCAGGGTTTTCACAGTTTAAAATAGCGAAAAAAGAGCAGGTTTTCCAAAGTTTAAAACAACGAGTGGTGAGCAAGATTTAAACAGTTTAAAACAACGAGAGGAGAGCAGGGTTCTCACAGTTTAAAACAGCGAGAGGAGAGCAGGTTTTTCACAGTATAAAACAGCGTGACGAGAGCAGGGTTTTCTCAGTTTAAAACAGTGAGAGAAGAGAAGGGTTTTCACTGTTTAAAACAGCGAGAGGGGACCAGGAATTTCACAGTTTAAAACAGCGAGAGGAGAGCAGGATTTTCACAGTTTAAAACAGCGAGAGGAGAGCAGGAATTTCACATTTTAAAACAGCGAGACGAGAACAGGGTTTTCACTGTTTTAAACAGCGAGAGGAGAGCAGGTTTTTCACAGTTTAAAACAGCGAGAGGAGAGCAGGAATTTCACAGTTTAAAACAGCGAGAGGAAAGCAGGTCTTTCACAGTTTAAAACAGCGAGAGGAGAGCAGAGTTTTCACTGTTTAAAACAGCGAGAGGAGAGCAGGAATTTCACAGTTTAAAACAGCGAGAGGAGAGCAGGGTTTTCACAGTTTAAAACAGCGAGAGGAGAGCAGGGTTTTCACAGTTTAAAACAGCGAGAGGAGAGCAGGTATTTCACAGTTTAAAACAGCAAGAGGAGAGCAGGGTTTTCACAGTTTAAAACATCGAGAAGAGAGCAGGGTTTTCACAGTTTAAAACAGCGAGAGGTGAGCAGGAATTTCACAGTTTAAAACAGTGAGAGGAGAGCAGGGTTTTCACTGTTTAAAACAGCGAGAGGAGAGCAGGAATTTCACAGTTTAAACCAGCAAGGGGAGCGCAGAATTTTCACAGTTTAAAACAGAGAGAGGAGAGCAGTGTTTTTTCACAGTTTAAAACAGCGAGAGGACAGCAGTGTTTTCACAGTTTAAAACAGCGAGTGGAGACCCAGGATTTTCAGAGTTTAAAACAGCGAGAGGAGAGCAGGATTATCACAGTTTAACACTGCGAGAGGACATCAGGATTTTCACACTTTAAAACAGCGAGAGGAGAGCAGGAATTTCAGTTTAAAACAGCGAGAGGGGACCAGGATTTTCACAGTTTAAAATAGCGAGTGGAGAGCAGGAATTTCACAGTTTAAAACAGCGAGAGGAGAGCAGGGTTTACACAGTTTAAAACAACGAGTTGTGCGCAGGGTTTAAACAGGTTAAAACAATGAGAGGGGAGCAGGGTTCTCACAGTTGAAAACACCGAGAGGTGAGCAGGTTTTTCACAGTTTAAAACACTGAGAGGTGAGCAGGTTTTTCACAGTTTAAAACAGCGAGAGGTGAGCAGGTTTTTCACAGTTTAAAACACCGAGAGGTGAGCAGGTTTTTCACCGTTCAAAACAGCCAGAGGAGAGCAGCTTTTTCACAGTTTAAAACAGCGAGAGGAGAGCAGAGTTTTCACTGTTTAAAAGAGCGAAAGGCGAGCAGGATTTTCACAGTTTAAAACTGCGAGAGGAGAGCAGGGTTTTCCCAGTTTAAAACAGCGAGAGGAGAGCAGGGTTTTCACAGTTTAAAATAGCGAGAGGAGAGCAGGTTTTCCACAGTTTAAAACAACGAGTGGTGAGCAGGATTTAAACAGTTTAAAACAACGAGCGGAGAGCAGTGTTCTCACAGTTTAAAACACCGAGAGGTGAGCAGGTATTTCACCGTTTAAAACAGCGAGAGGAGAGCAGGGTGTTCACTGTTTAAAACAGCGTGAGGAGAGCAGGGTTTTCACAGTTTAAAACAGCGAGAGCAGAGCAGGTTTTTCACAGTTTAAAACAGCGAGAGCAGAGCAGGTTTTTCACAGTTTAAAACAGCGAGAGCAGAGCAGGTTTTTCACGGTTTAAAACAGCGAGAGGAAAGCAGGGTTTTCACAGTTTAAAACAGCGAGAGCAGAGCAGGTTTTTCACAGTTTAAAATAGCGAGTGGAGAGCAGGATTTTCACAGTTTAAAACAACGAGTGGTGAGCAGGATTTAAACAGTTTAAAACAATGAGAGGGGAGCAGGGTTCTCACAGTTTAAAACACCGAGAGGTGAGCAGGTATTTCACCGTTTAAAACAGCGAGAGGAGAGCAGGGTTTTCACTGTTTAAAACAGCGTGAGGAGAGCAGGAATTTCACAGTTCAAAACAGCGAGAGGAGAGCAGGGTTTTCACAGTTTAAAACATCGAGAAGAGAGCAGGGTTTTCACAGTTTAAAACAGCAAGAGCAGAGCAGGAATTTCACAGTTTAAAACAGCGAGAGGAGAGCAGGGTTTTCACTGTTTAAATCAGCGAGAGGAGAGCAGGAATTTCACAGTTTAAAACAGCGAGGGGAGCGCAGGATTTTCACAGTTTAAAACAGCGAGAGGAGAGCAGTGTTTTTCACAGTTTAAAACAGCGAGAGGACAGCAGTGTTTTCACAGTTTAAAACAGCGAGTGGAGACCCAGATTTTCAGAGTTTAAAACAGCGAGAGGAGAGCAGGATTTTCACAGTTTAACACTGCGAGAGGACATCGGGATTTTCACACTTTAAAACAGCGAGAGGAGAGGAGGAATTTCACAGTTTAAAACAGCGAAAGGGGACCAGGATTTTCACAGTTTAAAACAACGAGTTGTGCGCAGGATTTAAACAGTTTAAAACAATGAGAGGGGAGCAGGGTTCTCACAGTTGAAAACACGGAGAGGTGAGCAGGTTTTTCACAGTTTAAAACACCGAGAGGTGAGCAGGTTTTTCACAGTTTAAAACAGCGAGAGGTGAGCAGGTTTTTCACAGTTTAAAACACCGAGAGGTGAGCAGGTTTTTCACAGTTCAAAACAGCGAGAGGAGAGCAGCTTTTTCACAGTTTAAAACAGCGAGAGGAGAGCAGAGTTTTCACTTTAAAACAGCGAGAGGAGAGCAGGAATTTCACAGTTTAAAACTGCGAGAGGAGAGCAGGGTTTTCACAGTTTAAAACAGCGAGAGGAGAGCAGGGTTTTCACAGTTTAAAATAGCGAGAGGAGAGCAGGTTTTCCACAGTTTAAAACAACGAGTGGTGAGCAGGATTTAAACAGTTTAAAACAGCGAGAGGAGAGCAGGGTTCTCACAGTTTAAAACAACGACAGGTAAGCAGCGTTTTCACAGTTTAAAACAGCGAGAGGAGAGCAGGGTTTTCACAGTTTAAAACAGCGAGAGGAGGGCAGGAATTTCACAGTTTAAAACAGCGAGAGGAAAACAGGGTATTCACTGTTTAAAACAGCGAGAGGAGAGCAGGAATTTCACAGTTTAAAACAGCGAGAGGCGAGCAGGGTTTTCACAGTTTAAGAAAGCGTGTGGCACCCACGATTTTCACAATTTAAAACAGCGAGAGGGGTGCAGGGTTTTCACAGTTTAAAACAGCGAGAGGAGAGCTGGGATTTTCACAGTTTAAAACAGCGAGAGGACACCAGAGTTTTTACAGGTTAAAACAGCGAGTGGAGACCCAGGATTTTCAGAGTTTAAAACAGCGAGAGGAGAGCCGGATTTTCTGAGTTTTAAACAGCGAGAGGATAGTCGGCTATTCACTGTTTAAAACAGTGAGAGGGCAGCACGATTTTCACAGTTTAAAACAGAGAGAAGAGAGCCCGATTTTCACAATTTCTAACAACGAGACATGGGCCGGGATTTACACAGATTAAAACAGCGATAGGAAGGCGGCATTTTCACAATTCAACACAGCGAGAGGAGAGCCGGGTTTTCACTGTTTCATACAACACAAGAGGGCGGGACTTTCACAGTTCAAAATAGCGAGGGGAGTGCGGGATTTTCACAGATTAAAACAGCGAGAGGAGAGCAGGTTTTTCACAGTTTAAAACAACGAGTGGTGAGCAGGAATTTCACAGTTTAAAACAGCGAGAGTAAGGCAGGGTTTTCACTGTTAAAAACAGTGAGAGGAGAGCAGCTTTTTCACAGTTTAAAACAGCGAGAGGAGAGCAGGAATTTCACAGTTTAAAACAGCGAGAGGAGAGCAGGATTTTCACCGTTTAAAACAGCGAGAGGAGAGCAGGGTTTTCACAGTTTAAAACAGCGAGAGGTGAGCAGGGTTTTCACAGTTTAAAACAGTGAGAGGATACCAGGTTTTTCACAGTTTAAAACAGCGAGAGGACAGCAGTGTTTTCACAGTTTAAAACAGCGAGTGGAGACCCAGGATTTTCAGAGTTTAAAACAGCGAGAGGAGAGCAGGATTTTCACAGTTTAACACTGCGAGAGGACATCGGGATTTTCACACTTTAAAACAGCGAGAGGAGAGCAGGAATTTCACAGTTTAAAACACCGAGAGGGGACCAGGATTTTCACAGTTTAAAATAGCGAGTGGAGAGCAGGAATTTCACAGTTTAAAACAGCGAGAGGAGAGCAGGGTTTTCACAATTTAAAACAACGAGTTGTGCGCAGGATTTAAACAGTTTAAAACAATGAGAGGGGAGCAGGGTTCTCACAGTTTAAAACACCGGGAGGTGAGTAGGTTTTTCACAGTTTAAAACACCGAGAGGTGAGCAGGTTTTTCACAGTTTAAAACAGCGAGAGGTGAGCAGGTTTTTCACAGTTTAAAACACCGAGAGGTGAGCAGGTCTTTCACAGTTTAAAACAGCGAGAGGAGAGCAGGGTTTTTTCAGTTTAAAACAGCGAGAGGAGAGCAGGAATTTCACAGTTTAAAACAGCGAGAGTAAGGCAGGGTTTTCACTGTTTAAAACAGTGAGAGGAGAGCAGGAATTTCACAGTTTAAAACAGCGAGGGGAGCGCAGGTTTTTCACAGTTTTAAACAGCGAGAGGAGAGCCGGATTTTCTGAGTTTTAAACAGTGAGAGGATAGTCGGCTATTCACAGTTTAAAACAGCGAGAGGACAGCACGATTTTCACAGTTTAAAACAGTGAGAGGACAGCACGATTTTCACAGTTTAAAACAGAGAGAGGAGAGCCAGTTTTTCACAATTTATAACAATGAGAGATGGGCCGGGATTTACACAGATCAAAACAGCGAGAGGAAGGCGGCATTTTCACAGTTCAAAACAGCGAGTGGAGAGCCGGGTTTTCACTGTTTCAAACAACAAAAGAGGGCGGGATTTTCACAGTTCAAAATAGTGAGGGGAGAGCGGGATTTTCACAGTTTAACACAGCAAGAGGACATCGGGATTTTCACACTTTAAAACAGCGAGAGGAGAGCAGGAATTTCACAGTTTAAAACAGCGAGAGGGGACCAGGAATTTCACAGTTTAAAATAGCGAGTGGAGAGCAGGAATTTCACAGTTTAAAACAGCGAGAGGAAGGCAGGGTTTTCACACTTTAAAACAGCGAGAGGACAGCAGGGTTTTCACTGTTTAAAACAGCGAGAGGAGGGCAGGAATTTCACAGTTTAAAACAGCGAGAGGAGAGCAGGGTTTTCACAGTTTAAAACAACGAGAGGTGAGCAGGGTTTTCACAGTTTAAAACAGCGGGAGGAGAGTAGGTTTTTCACATTTTAAAACAGCTAGAGGAGAGCAGTGTTTTCACAGTTTAAAACAGCGAGTGGAGACCCAGGATTTTCAGAGTTTAAAACAGCGAGAGGAGAGCCAGATTTTCTGAGTTTTAAACAGCGAGAGGATAGTCGGCTATTCACAGTTTAAAACAGCGAGAGGACAGCACGATTTTCACTGTTTAAAACAGAGAGAGGAGAGCCAGGTTTTCACACTTTATAGCAACGAGAAATGGGCCGGGATTTACACAGATCAAAACAGCGAGAGGAATGCGGCATTTTCACAGTTCAAAACAGCGAGTGGACAGCCGCGTTTTCACTGTTTCAAACAACAAAAGAGGGCCGGATTTTCACCGTTCAAAATAGCGAGGGGAGAGCGGGATTTTCACAGTTTAACACAGCGAGAGGACATCGGGATTTTCACACTTTAAAACAGCGAGAGGAGAGCAGGAATTTCACAGTTTAAAACAGCGAGAGGGGACCAGGAATTTCACAGTTTAAAATAGCGAGTGGAGAGCAGGAATTTCACAGTTTAAAACAGCGAGAGGAGAGCAGGTTTTTCACAGTTTAAAACAGCGAGAGGAGAGCAGGGTTTTCACTGTTTAAAACAGCGAGAGGAAAGCAGGTTTTTCATAGTTTAAAACAGCGAGAGGAGTGCAGGAATTTCACAGTTTAAAACAGCGAGAGGAGTGCAGGAATTTCACAGTTTAAAACAGCGAGAGGGGACCAGGATTTTCACAGTTTAAAATAGCGAGTGGAGAGCAGGAATTTCACAGTTTAAAACAGCGAGAGGACAGCAGTGTTTTCACAGTTTAAAACAGCGAGTGGAGACCCAGGATTTTCAGAGTTTAAAACAGCGAGAGGAGAGCAGGATTATCACAGTTTAAAACTGCGAGAGGACATCGGGATTTTCACACTTTAAAACAGCGAGAGGAGAGCAGGAATTTCACAGTTTAAAACAGCGAGAGGGGACCAGGATTTTCACAGTTTAAAATAGCGAGTGGAGAGGAGGAATTTCACAGTTTAAAACAGCAAGAGGAGAGCAGGGTTTTCACAGTTTAAAACAACGAGTTGTGCGCAGGATTTAAACAGTTTAAAACAATGAGAGGGGAGCAGGGTTCTCACAGTTGAAAACACGGAGAGGTGAGCAGGTTTTTCACAGTTTAAAACACCGAGAGGTGAGCAGGTTTTTCACAGTTTAAAACAGCGAGAGGTGAGCAGGTTTTTCACAGCTTAAAACACCGAGAGGTGAGCAGGTTTTTCACAGTTCAAAACAGCGAGAGGAGAGCAGCTTTTTCACAGTTTAAAACAGCGAGAGGAGAGCAGAGTTTTCACTTTAAAACAGCGAGAGGAGAGCAGGAATTTCACAGTTTAAAACTGCGAGAGGAGAGCAGGGTTTTCACAGTTTAAAACAGCGAGAGGAGAGCAGGGTTTTCACAGTTTAAAATAGCGAGAGGAGAGCAGGTTTTCCACAGTTTAAAACAACGAGTGGTGAGCAGGATTTAAACAGTTTAAAACAGCGAGAGGAGAGCAGGGTTCTCACAGTTTAAAACAACGACAGGTAAGCAGCGTTTTCACAGTTTAAAACAGCGCGAGGAGAGCAGGGTTTTCACAGTTTAAAACAGCGAGAGGAGGGCAGGAATTTCACAGTTTAAAACAGCGAGAGGAAAACAGGGTATTCACTGTTTAAAACAGCGAGAGGAGAGCAGGAATTTCACAGTTTAAAACAGCGAGAGGCGAGCAGGGTTTTCACAGTTTAAGAAAGCGTGTGGCACCCACGATTTTCACAGTTTAAAACAGCGAGAGGAGTGCAGGGTTTTCACAGTTTAAAACAGCGAGAGGAGAGCTGGGATTTTCACAGTTTAAAACAGCGAGAGGACACCAGAGTTTTCACAGGTTAAAACAGCGAGTGGAGACCCAGGATTTTCAGTTTAAAACAGCGAGAGGAGAGCCGGATTTTCTGAGTTTTAAACAGCGAGAGGATAGTCGGCTATTCACTGTTTAAAACAGCGAGAGGACAGCACGATTTTCACAGTTTAAAACAGAGAGAAGAGAGCCCGATTTTCACAATTTCTAACAACGAGACATGGGCCGGGATTTACACAGATTAAAACAGCGATAGGAAGGCGGCATTTTCACAATTCAACACAGCGAGAGGAGAGCGGGGTTTTCACTGTTTCATACAACACAAGAGGGCGGGACTTTCACAGTTCAAAACAGCGAGGGGAGTGCGGGATTTTCACAGTTTAAAACAGCGAGTGGTGAGCAGGAATTTCACAGTTTAAGACAGCGAGAGTAAGGCAGGGTTTTCACTGTTAAAAACAGCGAGAGGAGAGCAGCTTTTTCACAGTTTAAAACAGCGAGAGGAGAGCAGGAATTTCACAGTTTAAAACAGCGAGAGGAGAGCAGGATTTTCACCGTTTAAAACAGCGAGAGGAGAGCAGGGTTTTCACAGTTTAAAACAGCGAGAGGAGAGCAGGGTTTTCACAGTTTAAAACAGTGAGAGGAGACCAGGTTTTTCACAGTTTAAAACAGCGAGAGGACAGCAGTGTTTTCACAGTTTAAAACAGCGAGTGGAGACCCAGGATTTTCAGAGTTTAAAACAGCGAGAGGAGAGCAGGATTTTCACAGTTTAACACTGCGAGAGGACATCGGGATTTTCACACTTTAAAACAGCGAGAGGAGAGCAGGAATTTCACAGTTTAAAACACCGAGAGGGGACCAGGATTTTCACAGTTTAAAATAGCGAGTGGAGAGCAGGAATTTCACAGTTTAAAACAGCGAGAGGAGAGCAGGGTTTTCACAGTTTAAAACAACGAGTTGTGCGCAGGATTTAAACAGTTTAAAACAATGAGAGGGGAGCAGGGTTCTCACAGTTTAAAACACCGAGAGTTGAGCAGGTTTTTCACAGATTAAAACACCGAGAGGTGAGCAGGTTTTTCACAGTTTAAAACAGCGAGAGGTGAGCAGGTTTTTCACAGTTTAAAACACGGAGAGGTGAGCAGGTCTTTCACAGTTTAAAACAGCGAGAGGAGAGCAGGGTTTTTTCAGTTTAAAACAGCGAGAGGAGAGCAGGAATTTCACAGTTTAAAACAGCGAGAGTAAGGCAGGGTTTTCACTGTTTAAAACAGTGAGTGGAGAGCAGGAATTTCACAGTTTAAAACAGCGAGGGGAGCGCAGGTTTTTCACAGTTTTAAACAGCGAGAGGAGAGCCGGATTTTCTGAGTTTTAAACAGTGAGAGGATAGTCGGCTATTCACAGTTTAAAACAGCGAGAGGACAGCACGATTTTCACAGTTTAAAACAGTGAGAGGACAGCACGATTTTCACAGTTTAAAACAGAGAGAGGAGAGCCAGTTTTTCACAATTTATAACAATGAGAGATGGGCCGGGATTTACACAGATCAAAACAGCGAGAGGAAGGCGGCATTTTCACAGTTCAAAACAGCGAGTGGAGAGCCGGGTTTTCACTGTTTCAAACAACAAAAGAGGGCGGGATTTTCACAGTTCAAAATAGTGAGGGGAGAGCGGGATTTTCACAGTTTAACACAGCAAGAGGACATCGGGATTTTCACACTTTAAAACAGCGAGAGGAGAGCAGGAATTTCACAGTTTAAAACAGCGAGAGGGGACCAGGAATTTCACAGTTTAAAATAGCGAGTGGAGAGCAGGAATTTCACAGTTTAAAACAGCGAGAGGAAGGCAGGGTTTTCACACTTTAAAACAGCGAGAGGACAGCATGGTTTTCACTGTTTAAAACAGCGAGAGGAGGGCAGGAATTTCACAGTTTAAAACAGCGTGAGGAGAGCAGGGTTTTCACAGTTTAAAACAGCGGGAGGACAGCAGTTTTTTCACAGTTTAAAACAACGAGAGGTGAGCAGGGTTTTCACAGTTTAAAACAGCGGGAGGAGAGTAGGTTTTTCACATTTTGAAACAGCTAGAGGAGAGCAGTGTTTTCACAGTTTAAAACAGCGAGTGGAGACCCAGGATTTTCAGAGTTTAAAACAGCGAGAGGAGAGCCAGATTTTCTGAGTTTTAAACAGCGAGAGGATAGTCGGCTATTCACAGTTTAAAACAGCGAGAGGACAGCACGATTTTCACAGTTTAAAACAGAGAGAGGAGAGCCAGGTTTTCACAATTTATAGCAACGAGAAATGGGCCGGGATTTACACAGTTCAAAACAGCGAGTGGACAGCCGCGTTTTCACTGTTTCAAACAACAAAAGAGGGCCGGATTTTCACAGTTCAAAATAGCGAGGGGAGAGCGGGATTTTCACAGTTTAACACAGCGAGAGGACATCGGGATTTTCACACTTTAAAACAGCGAGTGGAGAGCAGGAATTTCACAGTTTAAAACAGCGTGAGGGGACCAGGAATTTCACAGTTTAAAATAGCGAGTGGAGAGCAGGAATTTCACAGTTTAAAACAGCGAGAGGAGAGCAGGTTTTTCACAGTTTAAAACAGCGAGAGGAGTGCAGGAATTTCACAGTTTAAAATAGCGAGAGGAAGGCAGGGTTTTCACTGTTTAAAACAGCGAGAGGAAAGCAGGTTTTTCATAGTTTAAAACAGCGAGAGGAGTGCAGGAATTTCACAGTTTAAAACAGCGAGAGGAGTGCAGGAATTTCACAGTTTAAAACAGCGAGAGGGGACCAGGATTTTCACAGTTTAAAATAGCGAGTGGAGAGCAGGAATTTCACAGTTTAAAACAGCGAGAGGACAGCAGTGTTTTCACAGTTTAAAACAGCGAGTGGAGACCCAGGATTTTCAGAGTTTAAAACAGCGAGAGGAGAGCAGGATTATCACAGTTTAAAACTGCGAGAGGACATCGGGATTTTCACACTTTAAAACAGCGAGAGGAGAGCAGGAATTTCACAGTTTAAAACAGCGAGAGGGGACCAGGATTTTCACAGTTTAAAATAGCGAGTGGAGAGGAGGAATTTCACAGTTTAAAACAGCGAGAGGAGAGCAGGGTTTTCACAGTTTAAAACAACGAGTTGTGCGCAGGATTTAAACAGTTTAAAACAATGAGAGGGGAGCAGGGTTCTCACAGTTTAAATCACCGAGAGGTGAGCAGGTTTTTCACAGTTTAAAACACCGAGAGGTGAGCAGGTTTTTCACAGTTTAAAACAGCGAGAGGTGAGCAGGTTTTTCACAGTTTAAAACACCGAGAGGTGAGCAGGTTTTTCACAGTTTAAAACAGCAAGAGGAGGGCAGGGTTTTCACAGTTTAAAACAGCGAGAGGAGAGCAGGAATTTCACAGTTTAAAACAGCGAGAGTAAGGCAGGGTTTTCACTGTTTAAAACAGTGAGAGGAGAGCAGGAATTTCACAGTTTAAAACAGCGAGGGGAGCGCAGGTTTTTCACAGGATTAAACAGCGAGAGGAGAGCCGGATTTTCTGAGTTTTAAACAGTGAGAGGATAGTCGGCTATTCACAGTTTAAAACAGCGAGAGGACAGCACGATTTTCACAGTTTAAAACAGAGAGAGGAGAGCCAGGTTTTCATAATTTATAACAACGAGAGATGGGCCGGGATTTACACAGATCAAAACAGCGAGAGGAAGGCGGCATTTTCACAGTTCAAAACAGCGAGTGGAGAGCCGGGTTTTCACTGTTTCAAACAACAAAAGAGGGCGGGATTTTCACAGTTCAAAATAGCGAGGGGAGAGCGGGATTTTCACAGTTTAACACAGCAAGAGGACATCGGGATTTTCACACTTTAAAACAGCGAGAGGAGAGCAGGAATTTCACAGTTTAAAACAGCGAGAGGTGACCAGCAATTTCACAGTTTAAAATAGTGAGTGGAGAGCAGGAATTTCACAGTTTAAAACAGCGAGAGGAAGGCAGTGTTTTCACTGTTTAAAACAGCGAGAGGACAGCAGGGTTTTCTCTGTTTAAAACAGCGAGTGGAGACCCAGGATTTTCAGAGTTTAAGACAGCGAGAGGAGAGCAGTGTTTTCACAGTTTAACACTGCGAGAGGACATCGGGATTTTCACACTTTAAAACAGCGAGAGGAGAGCAGGAATTTCACAGTTTAAAACAGCGAGAGGGGACCAGGATTTTCACAGTTTAAAATAGCGAGTGGAGAGCAGGAATTTCACAGTTTAAAACAGCGAGAGGAGAGCAGGGTTTTCACAGTTTAAAACAACGAGTTGTGCGCAGGATTTAAACAGTTTAAAACAATGAGAGGGGAGCAGGTTTCTCACAGTTTAAAACACCGAGATGTGAGCAGGTTTTTCACAGTTTAAAACAGCGAGAGGAGAGCAGGGTTTTCTCAGTTTAAAACAGCGAGAGGAGAGCAGGAATTTCAGAGTTTAAAACAGCGAGAGTAAGGCAGGGTTTTCACTGTTTAAAACAGTGAGAGGAGAGCAGGAATTTCACAGTTTAAAACAGCGAGGAGAGCGCAGGTTTTTCACAGTTTTAAACAGCGAGAGGAGAGCAGTTTTTTCACAATTTAAAAGAACGAGAGGTGAGCAGGGTTTTCACAGTTTAAAACAGCGAGAGGAAAACAGGGTTTTCACTGTCTAAAACAGTGAGAGGAGAGCAGGAATTTCACAGTTTAAAACACCGAGAGGTGAGCAGGTTTTTCACATTTTAAAACAGCAAGAGGAGAGCAGGGTTTTCACAGTTTAAAACAGCGAGAGGAGAGCAGGATTTTCACAGTTTAAAATAGCGAGTGGAGAGCAGGAATTTCACAGTTTAAAACAGCGAGTGGAGACCCAGGATTTTCAGAGTTTAAAACAGCGAGAGGAGAGCCAGATTTTCTGAGTTTTAAACAGCGAGAGGATAGTCGGCTACTCACAGTTTAAAACAGCGAGAGGACAGCACGATTTTCAGAGTTTAAAACAGAGAGAGGAGAGCCAGGTTTTCACAATTTATAGCAATGAGAAATGACCCGGGATTTACACAGATCAAAACAGCGAGAGGAAGGCGGCATTTTCACAGTTCAAAACAGCGAGTGGAGAGCCGGGTTTTCACTGTTTCAAACAACAAAAGAGGGCGGGATTTTCACAGTTCAAAATAGCGAGGGGAGAGCGGGATTTTCACAGTTTAACACAGCGAGAGGACATCGGGATTTTCACACTTTAAAACAGCGAGAGGAGAGCAGGAATTTCACAGTTTAAAACAGCGAGAGGGGACCAGGAATTTCACAGTTTGAAATAGCGAGTGGAGAGCAGGAATTTCACAGTTTAAAACAGCGAGAGGAGAGCAGGGTTTTCACAGTTTAAAACAGAGAGAGGAGAGCAGGGTTTTCACTGTTCAAAACAGCGAGAGGAGAGCAGGGTTTTCACAGTTTTAAACGGTGAGAGGAGAGCAGGGTTTCACAGTTTAAAACAGCGAGAGGACAGCAGTGTTTTCACAGTTTAAAACAGCGAGTGGAGACCCAGGATTTTCAGAGTTTAAAACAGCGAGAGGAGAGCAGGATTTTCACAGTTTAACACTGCGAGAGGACATCGGGATTTTCACACTTTAAAACAGCGAGTGGAGAGCAGGAATTTCACAGTTTAAAACAGCGAGAGGAGAGCAGGGTTTTCACAGTTTAAAACAACGAGTTGTGCGCAGGATTTAAACAGTTTAAAACAATGAGAGGGGAGCAGGGTTCTCACAGTTTAAAACACCGAGAGGTGAGCAGGTTTTTCACAGTTTAAAACACTGAGAGGTGAGCAGGTTTTTCACAGTTGAAAACAGCGAGAGGTGAGCAGGTTTTTCACAGTTTAAATCAGCGAGAGGAGAGCAGGGTTTTCACAGTTTAAAACAGCGAGAGAGGACCAGGAATTTCACAGTTTAAAACAGCGAGTGGAGAGCAGGAATTTCACAGTTTAAAACAGCGAGAGGAGAGCAGGTTTTTCACAGTTTAAAACAGCGAGAGGAGTGCAGGAATTTCACAGTTTAAAATAGCGAGAGGAAGGCAGGGTTTTCACTGTTTAAAACAGCGAGAGGAAAGCAGGTTTTTCATAGTTTAAAACAGCGAGAGGAGTGCAGGAATTTCACAGTTTAAAACAGCGAGAGGAGTGCAGGAATTTCACAGTTTAAAACAGCGAGAGGGGACCAGGATTTTCACAGTTTAAAATAGCGAGTGGAGAGCAGGAATTTCACAGTTTAAAACAGCGAGAGGACAGCAGTGTTTTCACAGTTTAAAACAGCGAGTGGAGACCCAGGATTTTCAGAGTTTAAAACAGCGAGAGGAGAGCAGGATTTTCACAGTTTAACACTGCGAGAGGACATCGGGATTTTCACACTTTAAAACAGCGAGAGGAGAGCAGGAATTTCACAGTTTAAAACAGCGAGAGGGGACCAGGATTTTCACAGTTTAAAATAGCGAGTGGAGAGGAGGAATTTCACAGTTTAAAACAGCGAGAGGAGAGCAGGGTTTTCACAGTTTAAAACAACGAGTTGTGCGCAGGATTTAAACAGTTTAAAACAATGAGAGGGGAGCAGGGTTCTCACAGTTTAAATCACCGAGAGTTGAGCAGGTTTTTCACAGTTTAAAACACCGAGAGGTGAGCAGGTTTTTCACAGTTTAAAACAGCGAGAGGTGAGCAGGTTTTTCACAGTTTAAAACACCGAGAGGTGAGCAGGTTTTTCACAGTTTAAAACAGCAAGAGGAGAGCAGGGTTTTCACAGTTTAAAACAGCGAGAGGAGAGCAGGAATTTCACAGTTTAAAACAGCGAGAGTAAGGCAGGGTTTTCACTGTTTAAAACAGTGAGAGGAGAGCAGGAATTTCACAGTTTAAAACAGCGAGGGGAGCGCAGGTTTTTCACAGGTTTAAACAGCGAGAGGAGAGCCGGATTTTCTGAGTTTTAAACAGTGAGAGGATAGTCGGCTATTCACAGTTTAAAACAGCGAGAGGACAGCACGATTTTCACAGTTTAAAACAGAGAGAGGAGAGCCAGGTTTTCACAATTTATAACAACGAGAGATGGGCCGGGATTTACACAGATCAAAACAGCGAGAGGAAGGCGGAATTTTCACAGTTCAAAACAGCGAGTGGAGAGCCGGGTTTTCACTGTTTCAAACAACAAAAGAGGGCGGGATTTTCACAGTTCAAAATAGCGAGGGGAGAGCGGGATTTTCACAGTTTAACACAGCAAGAGGACATCGGGATTTTCACACTTTAAAACAGCGAGAGGAGAGCAGGAATTTCACAGTTTAAAACAGCGAGAGGTGACCAGCAATTTCACAGTTTAAAATAGTGAGTGGAGAGCAGGAATTTCACAGTTTAAAACAGCGAGAGGAAGGCAGTGTTTTCACTGTTTAAAACAGCGAGAGGACAGCAGGGTTTTCACTGTTTAAAACAGCGAGTGGAGACCCAGGATTTTCAGAGTTTAAGACAGCGAGAGGAGAGCAGGATTTTCACAGTTTAACACTGCGAGAGGTCATCGGGATTTTCACACTTTAAAACAGCGAGAGGAGAGCAGGAATTTCACAGTTTAAAACAGCGAGAGGGGACCAGGATTTTCACAGTTTAAAATAGCGAGTGGAGAGCAGGAATTTCACAGTTTAAAACAGCGAGAGGAGAGCAGGGTTTTCACAGTTTAAAACAACGAGTTGTGCGCAGGATTTAAACAGTTTAAAACAATGAGAGGGGAGCAGGTTTCTCACAGTTTAAAACACCGAGATGTGAGCAGGTTTTTCACAGTTTAAAACAGCGAGAGGAGAGCAGGGTTTTCTCAGTTTAAAACAGCGAGAGGAGAGCAGGAATTTCACAGTTTAAAACAGCGAGAGTAAGGCAGGGTTTTCACTGTTTAAAACAGTGAGAGGAGAGCAGGAATTTCACAGTTTAAAACAGCGAGGAGAGCGCAGGTTTTTCACAGTTTTAAACAGCGAGAGGAGAGCAGTTTTTTCACAATTTAAAAGAACGAGAGGTGAGCAGGGTTTTCACAGTTTAAAACAGTGAGAGGAAAACAGGGTTTTCACTGTCTAAAACAGTGAGAGGAGAGCAGGAATTTCACAGTTTAAAACACCGAGAGGTGAGCAGGTTTTTCACATTTTAAAACAGCAAGAGGAGAGCAGGGTTTTCACAGTTTAAAACAGCGAGAGGAAAGCAGGATTTTCACAGTTTAAAATAGCGAGTGGAGAGCAGGAATTTCACAGTTTAAAACAGTGAGAGGAGAGCAGTATTTTCACAGTTTAAAACAGCGAGTGGAGACCCAGGATTTTCAGAGTTTAAAACAGCGAGAGGAGAGCCAGATTTTCTGAGTTTTAAACAGCGAGAGGATAGTCGGCTACTCACAGTTTAAAACAGCGAGAGGACAGCACGATTTTCAGAGTTTAAAACAGAGAGAGGAGAGCCAGGTTTTCACAATTTATAGCAATGAGAAATGACCCGGGATTTACACAGATCAAAACAGCGAGAGGAAGGCGGCATTTTCACAGTTCAAAACAGCGAGTGGAGAGCCGGGTTTTCACTGTTTCAAACAACAAAAGAGGGCGGGATTTTCACAGTTCAAAATAGCGAGGGGAGAGCGGGATTTTCACAGTTTAACACAGCGAGAGGACATCGGGATTTTCACACTTTAAAACAGCGAGAGGAGAGCAGGAATTTCACAGTTTAAAACAGCGAGAGGGGACCAGGAATTTCACAGTTTGAAATAGCGAGTGGAGAGCAGGAATTTCACAGTTTAAAACAGCGAGAGGAGAGCAGGGTTTTCACAGTTTAAAACAGAGAGAGGAGAGCAGGGTTTTCACTGTTCAAAACAGCGAGAGGAGAGCAGGGTTTTCACAGTTTTAAACGGTGAGAGGAGAGCAGGGTTTCACAGTTTAAAACAGCGAGAGGACAGCAGTGTTTTCACAGTTTAAAACAGCGAGTGGAGACCCAGGATTTTCAGAGTTTAAAACAGCGAGAGGAGAGCAGGATTTTCACAGTTTAACACTGCGAGAGGACATCGGGATTTTCACACTTTAAAACACCGAGTGGAGAGCAGGAATTTCACAGTTTAAAACAGCGAGAGGAGAGCAGGGTTTTCACAGTTTAAAACAACGAGTTGTGCGCAGGATTTAAACAGTTTAAAACAATGAGAGGGGAGCAGGGTTCTCACAGTTTAAAACACCGAGAGGTGAGCAGGTTTTTCACAGTTTAAAACACTGAGAGGTGAGCAGGTTTTTCACAGTTGAAAACAGCGAGAGGTGAGCAGGTTTTTCACAGTTTAAATCAGCGAGAGGAGAGCAGGGTTTTCACAGTTTAAAACAGCGAGAGGAGAGCAGGAATTTCACAGTTTAAAACAGCGAGAGTAAGGCAGGGTTTTCTCTGTTTAAAACAGTGAGAGGTGGAGCAGGAATTTCACAGTTTAAAACAGCGAGAGGAGAGCCGGATTCTCTGTGTTTTAAACAGTGAGAGGATAGTCGGCTATTCACAGTTTAAAACAGCGAGAGGACAGCACGATTTTCACAGTTTAAAACAGAGAGAGGAGAGCCAGTTTTTCACAATTTATAACAACGAGAGATGGGCCGGGATTTACACAGATCAAAACAGCGAGAGGAAGGCGGCATTTTCACAGTTCAAAACAGCGAGTGGAGAGCCGGGTTTTCACTCTTTCAAACAACAAAAGAGGGCGGGATTTTCACAGTTCAAAATAGCGAGGGGAAAGCGGGATTTTCACAGTTTAACACAGCGAGAGGACATCGGGATTTTCACACTTTAAAACAGCGAGAGGAGAGCAGGAATTTCACAGTTTAAAACAGCGAGAGGGGACCAGGAATTTCACAGTTAAAAACAGCGAGAGGAGAGCAGGAATTTCACAGTTTAAAACAGCGAGAGGAAGGCAGGGTTTTCACTGGTTAAAACAGCGAGAGGAAAGCAGGTTTTTCATAGTTTAAAACAGCGAGCGGAGTGCTGGAATTTCACAGTTTAAAACAGCGAGAGGGGACCAGGATTTTCACAGTTTAAAGTAGCGAGTGGAGAGCAGGAATTTCACAGTTTAGAACAGCGAGAGGACAGCCGTGTTTTCACAGTTTGAAACAGCGAGTGGAGACCCAGGATTTTCAGAGTTTCAAACAGCGAGAGGAGAGCAGGATTATCACAGTTTAAAACTGCGAGAGGACATCGGGATTTTCACACTTTAAAACAGCGAGAGGAGAGCAGGAATTTCACAGTTTAAAACAGCGAGAGGGGACCAGGATTTTCACAGTTTAAAATAGCGAGTGGAGAGGAGGAATTTCACAGTTTAAAACAGCGAGAGGAGAGCAGGAATTTCACAGTTTAAAACAGCGAGAGGAAAACAGGGTATTCACAGTTTAAAACAGCAAGAGGAGAGCAGGAATTTCACAGTTTAAAACAGCGAGAGGCGAGCAGGGTTTTCACAGTTTAAGAAAGCGTGTGGCACCCACGATTTTCACAGTTTAAAACAGCGAGAGGAGAGCAGGAATTTCAGAGTTTAAAACAGCGAGAGGAGTGCAGGGTTTTCACAGTTTAAAACAGCGAGAGGACACCAGAGTTTTCACAGGTTAAAACAGCGAGTGGAGACCAGAGTTTTCACAGTTTAAAACAGCGAGAGGAGAGCAGGAATTTCACAGTTTAAAACAGCGAGAGGAAAGCAGCTTTTTCACAGTTTGAAACAGCGAGAGGAGAGCAGGAATTTCACAATTTAAAACAGCGAGAGGAGAGCAGGTTTTCCAACGTTTAAAACAGCGAGAGGAGAGCAGGGTTTTCACAGTTTAAAACAGCGAGAGGGGAGCAGGGTTTTCTCAGTTTAAAACAGCGAGAGGAGAGCAGTTTTTTCATAGTTTAAAACAGCGAGAGGAGAGCAGGGTTTTCACAGTTTAAAACAAGGAGTTGTGCGCAGGATTTAAACAGTTTAAAACAATGAGAGGGGAGCAGGTTTTTCTCAGTTTAAAACAGCGAGAGGTGAGCAGGTTTTTCACAGTTTAAAACACCGAGAGGTGAGCAGGTTTTTCACAGTTTAAAACAGCGAGAGGAGAGCAGGTTTTTCACAGTTTAAAACAACGAGTGGTGAGCAGGAATTTCACAGTTTAAAACAGCGAGAGGAAGGCAGGGTTTTCACTGTTAAAAACAGCGAGAGGAGAGCAGCTTTTTCACAGTTTAAAACAGCGAGAGGAGTGCAGGAATTTCACAGTTTAAAACAGCGAGAGGAGAGCAGGATTTTCACCGTTTAAAACAGCGAGAGGAGAGCAGGGTTTTCACAGTTTAAAACAGCGAGAGGAGAGCAGGGTTTTCACAGTTTAAAACAGTGAGAGGAGAGCAGGTTTTTCACAGTTTAAAACAGCGAGAGGACAGCAGTGTTTTCACAGTTTAAAACAGCGAGAGGACATCGGGATTTTCACACTTTAAAACAGCGAGAGGAGAGCAGGAATTTCACAGTTTAAAACACCGAGAGGGGACCAGGATTTTCACAGTTTAAAATAGCGAGTGGAGAGCCGGAATTTCACAGTTTAAAACAGCGAGAGGAGAGCAGGGTTTTCAAAGTTTAAAACAACGAGTTGTGCGCAGGATTTAAACAGTTTAAAACAATGAGAGGGGAGCAGGGGTCTCACAGTTTAAAACACCGAGAGGTGAGCAGGTTTTTCACAGTTTAAAACACCGAGAGGTGAGCAGGTTTTTCACAGTTTAAAACAGCGAGAGGTGAGCAGGTTTTTCACAGTTTAAAACACCGAGAGGTGAGCAGGTCTTTCACAGTTTAAAACAGCGAGAGGAGAGCAGGGTTTTTTCAGTTTAAAACAGCGAGAGGAGAGCAGGAATTTCACAGTTTAAAATAGCGAGAGTAAGGCAGGGTTTTCACTGTTTAAAACAGTGAGAGGAGAGCAGGAATTTCACAGTTTAAAACAGCGAGGGGAGCGCAGGTTTTTCACAGTTTTAAACAGCGAGAGGAGAGCAGTTTTTTCACAATTTAAAAGAACGAGAGGTGAGCAGGGTTTTCACAGTTTAAAACAGCGAGAGGAGAGCAGGAATTTCACAGTTTAAAACAGCGGGAGGAGAGATGGTTTTTCACATTTTAAAACAGCTCGAGGAGAGCAGGATTTTCACAGTTTAAAACAGCGAGAGGACAGCATTGTTTTCACAGTTTAAAACAGCGAGTGGAGACCCAGGATTTTCAGAGTTTAAAACAGCGAGAGGAGAGCCAGATTTTCTGAGTTTTAAACAGCGAGAGGATAGTCGGCTATTCACAGTTTAAAACAGCGAGAGGACAGCACGATTTTCACAGTTTAAAACAGAGAGAGGAGAGCCAGGTTTTCACAATTTATAGCAACGAGAAATGGGCCGGGATTTACACAGATCAAAACAGCGAGAGGAAGGCGGCATTTTCACAGTTCAAAACAGCGAGTGGAGAGCCGGGTTTTCACTGTTTCAAACAACAAAAGAGGGCCGTATTTTCACCGTTCAAAATAGCGAGGGGAGAGCGGGATTTTCACAGTTTAACACAGCGAGAGGACATCGGGATTTTCACACTTTAAAACAGCGAGAGGAGAGCAGGAATTTCACAGTTTAAAACAGCGAGAGGGGACCAAGAATTTCACAGTTTAAAATAGCGAGTGGAGAGCAGGAATTTCACAGTTTAAAACAGCGAGAGGAGAGCAGGGTTTTCACAGTTTAAAACTGAGAGAGGAGAGCAGGGTTTTCACTGTTCAAAACAGCGAGAGGAGAGCAGGGTTTTCACAGTTTTAAACGGTGAGAGGAGAGCAGGTTTTTCACAGTTTAAAACAGCGAGAGGACAGCAGTGTTTTCACAGTTTAAAACAGCGAGTGGAGACCCAGGATTTTCAGAGTTTAAAACAGCGAGAGGAGAGCAGGATTTTCACAGTTTAACACTGCGAGAGGGGACCAGGATTTTCACACTTTAAACCAGCGAGAGGAGAGCAGGAATTTCACAGTTTAAAACAGCAAGAGGGGACCAGGATTTTCACAGTTTAAAATAGCGAGTGGAGAGCAGGAATTTCACAGTTTAAAGCAGCGAGAGGACAGCAGTGTTTTCACAGTTTAACACAGCGAGTGGAGACCCAGGATTTTCAGAGTTTAAAACAGCGAGAGGAGAGCAGGATTTTCACAGTTTAACACTGCGAGAGGACATCGGGATTTTCACACTTTAAAACAGCGAGAGAAGAGCAGGAATTTCACAGTTTAAAACAGCGAGAGGGGACCAGGATTTTCACAGTTTAAAATAGCGAGTGGAGAGCAGGAATTTCACAGTTTAAAACAGCGAGAGGAGAGCAGGGTTTTCACAGTTTAAAACAACGAGTTGTGCGCCGGATTTAAACAGTTTAAAACAATGAGAGGGGAGCAGGTTTCTCACAGTTTAAAACACCGAGAGGTGAGCAGGTTTTTCACAGGTTAAAACAGCGAGAGGAGAGCAGGGTTTTCACAGTTTAAAACAGCGAGAGGAGAGCAGGAATTTCACAGTTTAAAACAGCGGGAGTAAGGCAGGGTTTTCACTGTTTAAAACAGTGAGAGGAGAGCAGGAATTTCACAGTTTAAAACAGCGAGGGGAGCGCAGGTTTTTCACAGTTTTAAACAACGAGAGGAGAGCAGTTTTTTCACAATTTAAAAGAACGAGAGGTGAGCAGGGTTTTCACAGTTTAAAACAGCGAGAGGAGAGCAGGAATTTCACAGTTTAAAACAGCGGGAGGAGAGTAGGTTTTTCACATTTTAAAACAGCTCGAGGAGAGCAGGAATTTCACAGTTTAAAACAGCGAGAGGACAGCAGTGTTTTCACAGTTTAAAACAGCGAGTTGGAGACCCATAATTTTCAGAGTTTAAAACAGCGAGAGGAGAGCCAGATTTTCTGAGTTTTAAACAGCGAGAGGATAGTCGGCTATTCACAGTTTAAAACAGCGAGAGGACAGCACGATTTTCACAGTTTAAAACAGAGAGAGGAGAGCCAGGTTTTCACAACTTATAGCAACGAGAAATGGGCCGGGATTTACACAGATCAAAACAGCGAGAGGAAGGCGGCATTTCCACAGTTCAAAACAGCGAGTGGAGAGCCGGGTTTTCACTGTTTCAAACAACAAAAGAGGGCCGGATTTTCACCGTTCAAAATAGCGAGGGGAGAGCGGGATTTTCACAGTTTAACACAGCGAGAGGACATTGGGATTTTCACACTTTAAAACAGCGAGAGGAGAGCAGGAATTTCACAGTTTAAAACAGCGAGAGGGGACCAGGAATTTCACAGTTTGAAATAGCGAGTGGAGAGCAGGAATTTCACAGTTAAAAACAGCGAGAGGAGAGCAGGGTTTTCACAGTTTAAAACAGAGAGAGGAGAGCAGGATTTTCACAGTTCAAAACAGCGAGAGGAGAGCAGGGTTTTCACAGTTTTAAACGGTGAGAGGAGAGCAGGTTTTTCACAGTTTAAAACAGCGAGAGGACAGCAGTGTTTTCACAGTTTAAAACAGCGAGTGGAGACCCAGGATTTTCAGAGTTTAAAACAGCGAGAGGAGAGCAGGATTTTCACAGTTTAACACTGCGAGAGGACATCGGGATTTTCACACTTTAAAACAGCGAGTGGAGAGCAGGAATTTCACAGTTTAAAACAGCGAGAGGAGAGCAGGGTTTTCACAGTTTAAAACAACGAGTTGTGCGCAGGATTTAAACAGTTTAAAACAATGAGAGGGGAGCAGGGTTCTCACAGTTTAAAACACCGAGAGGTGAGCAGTTTTTTCACAGTTTAAAACACTGAGAGGTGAGCAGGTTTTTCACAGTTTAAAGCAGCGAGAGGTGAGCAGGTTTTTCACAGTTTAAAACACCGAGAGGTGAGCAGGTTTTTCACAGTTTAAATCAGCGAGAGGAGAGCAGGTTTTTCACAGTTTAAATCAGCGAGAGGAGTGCAGGGTTTTCACAGTTTAAAACAGCGAGTGGAGGGCAGGAATTTCACAGTTTAAAACAGCGAGAGTAAGGCAGGGTTTTCACTGTTTAAAACAGTGAGAGGAGAGCAGGAATTTCACAGTTTAAAACAGCGAGGGGAGCACAGGTTTTTCACAGTTTTAAACAGCGAGAGGAGAGCCGGATTTTCTGTGTTTTAAACAGTGAGAGGATAGTCGGCTATTCACAGTTTAAAACAGCGAGAGGACAGCACGATTTTCACAGTTTAAAACAGAGAGAGGAGAGCCAGTTTTTCACAATTTATAACAACGAGAGATGGGCCGGGATTTACACAGATCAAAACAGCGAGAGGAAGGCGGCATTTTCACAGTTCAAAACAGCGAGTGGAGAGCCGGGTTTTCACTCTTTCAAACAGCACAAGAGGGCCGGATTTTCACAGTTCAAAATAGCGAGGGGAGAGCGGGATTTTCACAGTTTAACACAGCGAGAGGACATCGGGATTTTCACACTTTAAAACAGCGAGAGGAGAGCAGGAATTTCACAGTTTAAAATAGCGAGTGGAGACCAGGAATTTCACAGTTTAAAATAGCGAGTGGAGAGCAGGAATTTCACAGTTTAAAACAGCGAGAGGAAGGCAGGGTTTTCACAGTTTAAAACAGCGAGAGGCAGCAGGGTTTTCACTGTTTAAAACAGCGAGAGGAGAGCAGGAATTTCACAGTTTAAAACAGCGAGAGGAAGGCAGGGTTTTCACTGTTTAAAACAGCGAGAGGAAAGCAGGTTTTTCATAGTTTAAAACAGCGAGAGGAGTGCAGGAATTTCACAGTTTAAAACAGCGAGAGGAGTGCAGGAATTTCACAGTTTACAACAGCGAGAGGGGACCAGGATTTTCACAGTTTAAAATAGCGAGTGGAGAGCAGGAATTTCACAGTTTAAAACAGCGAGAGGAAAGCAGTGTTTTCACAGTTTAAAACAGCGAGTGGAGACCCAGGATTTTCAGAGTTTAAAACAACGAGAGGAGAGCAGGATTTTCCCAGTTTAACACTGCGAGAGGACATCGGGATTTTCACACTTTAAAACAGCGAGAGGAGAGCAGGAATTACACAGTTTAAAACAGCGAGAGGGGACCAGGATTTTCACAGTTTAAAATAGCGAGTGGAGAGCAGGAATTTCACAGTTTTAAACAGCGAGAGGAGAGCAGGGTTTTCACAGTTTAAAACATCGAGTTGTGCGCAGGATTTAAACAGTTTAAAACAATGAGAGGGGAGCAGGGTTCTCACAGTTTAAAACACCGAGATGTGAGCAGGTTTTTCACAGTTTAAAACAGCGAGAGGAGAGCAGGGTTTTCACAGTTTAAAACAGCGAGAGGAGAGCAGGAATTTCACAGTTTAAAACAGCGAGGGGAGCGCAGGTTTTTCACAGTTTTAAACAGCGAGAGGAGAGCAGTTTTTTCACAATTTAAAACAACGAGAGGTGAGCAGGGTTTTCACAGTTTAAAACAGCGAGAGGAGAGCAGGAATTTCACAGTTTAAAACAGCGGGAGGAGAGTAGGTTTTTCACATTTTAAAACAGCGAGAGGAGAGCAGTGTTTTCACAGTTTAAAACACCGAGTGGAGACCCAGGATTTTCAGAGTTTAAAACAGCGAGAGGAGAGCCAGATGTTCTGAGTTTTAAACAGCGAGAGGATAGTCGGCTATTCACAGTTTAAAACAGCGAGAGGACAGCACGATTTTCACAGTTTAAAACAGAGAGAGGAGAGCCAGGTTTTCACAATTTATAGCAACGAGAAATGGGCCGGGATTTACACAGATCAAAACAGCGAGAGGAAGGCGGCATTTTCACAGTTCAAAACAGCGAGTGTTCAGCCGCGTTTTCACTGTTTCAAACAACAAAAGAGGGCCGGATTTTCACCGTTCAAAATAGCGAGGGGAGAGCGGGATTTTCACAGTTTAACACAGCGAGTGGACATCGGGATTTTCACACTTTAAAACAGCGAGAGGAGAGCAGGAATTTCACAGTTTAAAACAGCGAGAGGGGACCAGGAATTTCACAGTTTGAAATAGCGAGTGGAGAGCAGGAATTTCACAGTTTAAAACAGCGAGAGGAGAGCAGGGTTTTCACAGTTTTAAACGGTGAGAGGAGAGCAGGTTTTTCACAGTTTAAAACAGCGAGAGGACAGCAGTGTTTTCACAGTTTAAAACAGCGAGTGGAGACCCAGGATTTTCAGAGTTTAAAACAGCGAGAGGAGAGCAGGATTTTCACAGTTTAACACTGCGAGAGGACATCGGGATTTTCACACTTTAAAACAGCGAGTGGAGAGCAGGAATTTCACAGTTTAAAACAGCGAGAGGAGAGCAGGGTTTTCACAGTTTAAAACAACGAGTTATGCTCAGGATTTAAACAGTTTAAAACAATGAGAGGGGAGCAGGGTTCTCACAGTTTAAAACACCGAGAGGTGAGCAGGTTTTTCACAGTTTAAAACACTGAGAGGTGAGCAGGTTTTTCACAGTTGAAAACAACGAGAGGTGAGCAGGATTTTCACAATTTAAAACACCGAGAGGTGAGCAGGTTTTTCACAATTTAAATCAGCGAGAGGAGAGCAGGGTTTTCACAGTTTAAAACAGCGAGAGGATAGCAGGAATTTCACAGTTTAAAACAGCGAGAGTAAGGCAGGGTTTTCACTGTTTAAAACAGTGAGAGGAGAGCAGGAATTTCACAGTTTAAAACAGCGAGGGGAGCGCAGGTTTTTCACAGTTTTAAACAGCGAGAGGAGAGCCGGATTTTCTGTGTTTTAAACAGTGAGAGGATAGTCGGCTATTCACAGTTTAAAACAGCGAGAGGACAGCACGATTTTCACAGTTTAAAACAGAGAGAGGAGAGCCAGTTTTTCACAATTTATAACAACGAGAGATGGGCCGGGATTTACACAGATCAAAACAGCGAGAGGAAGGCGGCATTTTCACAGTTCAAAACAGCGAGTGGAGAGCCGGGTTTTCACTCTTTCAAACAACAAAAGAGGGCGGGATTTTCACAGTTCAAAATAGTGAGGGGAGAGCGGGATTTTCACAGTTTAACACAGCAAGAGGACATCGGGATTTTCACACTTTAAAACAGCGAGAGGAGAGCAGGAATTTCACAGTTTAAAACAGCGAGAGGGGACCAGGAATTTCACAGTTTAAAATAGCGAGTGGAGAGCAGGAATTTCACAGTTTAAAACAGCGAGAGGAAGGCAGGGTTTTCACACTTTAAAACAGCGAGAGGACAGCATGGTTTTCACTGTTTAAAACAGCGAGAGGAGGGCAGGAATTTCACAGTTTAAAACAGCGTGAGGAGAGCAGGGTTTTCACAGTTTAAAACAGCGGGAGGACAGCAGTTTTTTCACAGTTTAAAACAACGAGAGGTGAGCAGGGTTTTCACAGTTTAAAACAGCGGGAGGAGAGTAGGTTTTTCACATTTTGAAACAGCTAGAGGAGAGCAGTGTTTTCACAGTTTAAAACAGCGAGTGGAGACCCAGGATTTTCAGAGTTTAAAACAGCGAGAGGAGAGCCAGATTTTCTGAGTTTTAAACAGCGAGAGGATAGTCGGCTATTCACAGTTTAAAACAGCGAGAGGACAGCACGATTTTCACAGTTTAAAACAGAGAGAGGAGAGCCAGGTTTTCACAATTTATAGCAACGAGAAATGGGCCGGGATTTACACAGTTCAAAACAGCGAGTGGACAGCCGCGTTTTCACTGTTTCAAACAACAAAAGAGGGCCGGATTTTCACAGTTCAAAATAGCGAGGGGAGAGCGGGATTTTCACAGTTTAACACAGCGAGAGGACATCGGGATTTTCACACTTTAAAACAGCGAGTGGAGAGCAGGAATTTCACAGTTTAAAACAGCGTGAGGGGACCAGGAATTTCACAGTTTAAAATAGCGAGTGGAGAGCAGGAATTTCACAGTTTAAAACAGCGAGAGGAGAGCAGGTTTTTCACAGTTTAAAACAGCGAGAGGAGTGCAGGAATTTCACAGTTTAAAATAGCGAGAGGAAGGCAGGGTTTTCACTGTTTAAAACAGCGAGAGGAAAGCAGGTTTTTCATAGTTTAAAACAGCGAGAGGAGTGCAGGAATTTCACAGTTTAAAACAGCGAGAGGAGTGCAGGAATTTCACAGTTTAAAACAGCGAGAGGGGACCAGGATTTTCACAGTTTAAAATAGCGAGTGGAGAGCAGGAATTTCACAGTTTAAAACAGCGAGAGGACAGCAGTGTTTTCACAGTTTAAAACAGCGAGTGGAGACCCAGGATTTTCAGAGTTTAAAACAGCGAGAGGAGAGCAGGATTATCACAGTTTAAAACTGCGAGAGGACATCGGGATTTTCACACTTTAAAACAGCGAGAGGAGAGCAGGAATTTCACAGTTTAAAACAGCTAAGGGGACCAGGATTTTCACAGTTTAAAATAGCGAGTGGAGAGGAGGAATTTCACAGTTTAAAACAGCGAGAGGAGAGCAGGGTTTTCACAGTTTAAAACAACGAGTTGTGCGCAGGATTTAAACAGTTTAAAACAATGAGAGGGGAGCAGGGTTCTCACAGTTTAAATCACCGAGAGGTGAGCAGGTTTTTCACAGTTTAAAACACCGAGAGCTGAGCAGGTTTTTCACAGTTTAAAACAGCGAGAGGTGAGCAGGTTTTTCACAGTTTAAAACACCGAGAGGTGAGCAGGTTTTTCACAATTTAAAACAGCAAGAGGAGGGCAGGGTTTTCACAGTTTAAAACAGCGAGAGGAGAGCAGGAATTTCACAGTTTAAAACAGCGAGAGTAAGGCAGGGTTTTCACTGTTTAAAACAGTGAGAGGAGAGCAGGAATTTCACAGTTTAAAACAGCGAGGGGAGCGCAGGTTTTTCACAGGATTAAACAGCGAGAGGAGAGCCGGATTTTCTGAGTTTTAAACAGTGAGAGGATAGTCGGCTATTCACAGTTTAAAACAGCGAGAGGACAGCACGATTTTCACAGTTTAAAACAGAGAGAGGAGAGCCAGGTTTTCATAATTTATAACAACGAGAGATGGGCCGGGATTTACACAGATCAAAACAGCGAGAGGTAGGCGGCATTTTCACAGTTCAAAACAGCGAGTGGAGAGCCGGGTTTTCACTGTTTCAAACAACAAAAGAGGGCGGGATTTTCACAGTTCAAAATAGCGAGGGGAGAGCGGGATTTTCACAGTTTAACACAGCAAGAGGACATCGGGATTTTCACACTTTAAAACAGCGAGAGGAGAGCAGGAATTTCACAGTTTAAAACAGCGAGAGGTGACCAGCAATTTCACAGTTTAAAATAGTGAGTGGAGAGCAGGAATTTCACAGTTTAAAACAGCGAGAGGAAGGCAGTGTTTTCACTGTTTAAAACAGCGAGAGGACAGCAGGGTTTTCTCTGTTTAAAACAGCGAGTGGAGACCCAGGATTTTCAGAGTTTAAGACAGCGAGAGGAGAGCAGTGTTTTCACAGTTTAACACTGCGAGAGGACATCGGGATTTTCACACTTTAAAACAGCGAGAGGAGAGCAGGAATTTCACAGTTTAAAACAGCGAGAGGGGACCAGGATTTTCACAGTTTAAAATAGCGAGTGGAGAGCAGGAATTTCACAGTTTAAAACAGCGAGAGGAGAGCAGGGTTTTCACAGTTTAAAACAACGAGTTGTGCGCAGGATTTAAACAGTTTAAAACAATGAGAGGGGAGCAGGTTTCTCACAGTTTAAAACACCGAGATGTGAGCAGGTTTTTCACAGTTTAAAACAGCGAGAGGAGAGCAGGGTTTTCTCAGTTTAAAACAGCGAGAGGAGAGCAGGAATTTCAGAGTTTAAAACAGCGAGAGTAAGGCAGGGTTTTCACTGTTTAAAACAGTGAGAGGAGAGCAGGAATTTCACAGTTTAAAACAGCGAGGAGAGCGCAGGTTTTTCACAGTTTTAAACAGCGAGAGGAGAGCAGTTTTTTCACAATTTAAAAGAACGAGAGGTGAGCAGGGTTTTCACAGTTTAAAACAGCGAGAGGAAAACAGGGTTTTCACTGTCTAAAACAGTGAGAGGAGAGCAGGAATTTCACAGTTTAAAACACCGAGAGGTGAGCAGGTTTTTCACATTTTAAAACAGCAAGAGGAGAGCAGGGTTTTCACAGTTTAAAACAGCGAGAGGAGAGCAGGATTTTCACAGTTTAAAATAGCGAGTGGAGAGCAGGAATTTCCCAGTTTAAAACAGCGAGTGGAGACCCAGGATTTTCAGAGTTTAAAACAGCGAGAGGAGAGCCAGATTTTCTGAGTTTTAAACAGCGAGAGGATAGTCGGCTACTCACAGTTTAAAACAGCGAGAGGACAGCACGATTTTCAGAGTTTAAAACAGAGAGAGGAGAGCCAGGTTTTCACAATTTATAGCAATGAGAAATGACCCGGGATTTACACAGATCAAAACAGCGAGAGGAAGGCGGCATTTTCACAGTTCAAAACAGCGAGTGGAGAGCCGGGTTTTCACTGTTTCAAACAACAAAAGAGGGCGGGATTTTCACAGTTCAAAATAGCGAGGGGAGAGCGGGATTTTCACAGTTTAACACAGCGAGAGGACATCGGGATTTTCACACTTTAAAACAGCGAGAGGAGAGCAGGAATTTCACAGTTTAAAACAGCGAGAGGGGACCAGGAATTTCACAGTTTGAAATAGCGAGTGGAGAGCAGGAATTTCACAGTTTAAAACAGCGAGAGGAGAGCAGGGTTTTCACAGTTTAAAACAGAGAGAGGAGAGCAGGGTTTTCACTGTTCAAAACAGCGAGAGGAGAGCAGGGTTTTCACAGTTTTAAACGGTGAGAGGAGAGCAGGGTTTCACAGTTTAAAACAGCGAGAGGACAGCAGTGTTTTCACAGTTTAAAACAGCGAGTGGAGACCCAGGATTTTCAGAGTTTAAAACAGCGAGAGGAGAGCAGGATTTTCACAGTTTAACACTGCGAGAGGACATCGGGATTTTCACACTTTAAAACAGCGAGTGGAGAGCAGGAATTTCACAGTTTAAAACAGCGAGAGGAGAGCAGGGTTTTCACAGTTTAAAACAACGAGTTGTGCGCAGGATTTAAACAGTTTAAAACAATGAGAGGGGAGCAGGGTTCTCACAGTTTAAAACACCGAGAGGTGAGCAGGTTTTTCACAGTTTAAAACACTGAGAGGTGAGCAGGTTTTTCACAGTTGAAAACAGCGAGAGGTGAGCAGGTTTTTCACAGTTTAAATCAGCGAGTGGAGAGCAGGGTTTTCACAGTTTAAAACAGCGAGAGAGGACCAGGAATTTCACAGTTTAAAATAGCGAGTGGAGAGCAGGAATTTCACAGTTTAAAACAGCGAGAGGAGAGCAGGTTTTTCACAGTTTAAAACAGCGAGAGGAGTGCAGGAATTTCACAGTTTAAAATAGCGAGAGGAAGGCAGGGTTTTCACTGTTTAAAACAGCGAGAGGAAAGCAGGTTTTTCATAGTTTAAAACAGCGAGAGGAGTGCAGGAATTTCACAGTTTAAAACAGCGAGAGGAGTGCAGGAATTTCACAGTTTAAAACAGCGAGAGGGGACCAGGATTTTCACAGTTTAAAATAGCGAGTGGAGAGCAGGAATTTCACAGTTTAAAACAGCGAGAGGACAGCAGTGTTTTCACAGTTTAAAACAGCGAGTGGAGACCCAGGATTTTCAGAGTTTAAAACAGCGAGAGGAGAGCAGGATTTTCACAGTTTAACACTGCGAGAGGACATCGGGATTTTCACACTTTAAAACAGCGAGAGGAGAGCAGGAATTTCACAGTTTAAAACAGCGAGAGGGGACCAGGATTTTCACAGTTTAAAATAGCGAGTGGAGAGGAGGAATTTCACAGTTTAAAACAGCGAGAGGAGAGCAGGGTTTTCACAGTTTAAAACAACGAGTTGTGCGCAGGATTTAAACAGTTTAAAACAATGAGAGGGGAGCAGGGTTCTCACAGTTTAAATCACCGAGAGTTGAGCAGGTTTTTCACAGTTTAAAACACCGAGAGGTGAGCAGGTTTTTCACAGTTTAAAACAGTGAGAGGTGAGCAGGTTTTTCACAGTTTAAAACACCGAGAGGTGAGCAGGTTTTTCACAGTTTAAAACAGCAAGAGGAGAGCAGGGTTTTCACAGTTTAAAACAGCGAGAGGAGAGCAGGAATTTCACAGTTTAAAACAGCGAGAGTAAGGCAGGGTTTTCACTGTTTAAAACAGTGAGAGGAGAGCAGGAATTTCACAGTTTAAAACAGCGAGGGGAGCGCAGGTTTTTCACAGGTTTAAACAGCGAGAGGAGAGCCGGATTTTCTGATTTTTAAACAGTGAGAGGATAGTCGGCTATTCACAGTTTAAAACAGCGAGAGGACAGCACGATTTTCACAGTTTAAAACAGAGAGAGGAGAGCCAGGTTTTCACAATTTATAACAACGAGAGATGGGCCGGGATTTACACAGATCAAAACAGCGAGAGGAAGGCGGAATTTTCACAGTTCAAAACAGCGAGTGGAGAGCCGGGTTTTCACTGTTTCAAACAACAAAAGAGGGCGGGATTTTCACAGTTCAAAATAGCGAGGGGAGAGCGGGATTTTCACAGTTTAACACAGCAAGAGGACATCGGGATTTTCACACTTTAAAACAGCGAGAGGAGAGCAGGAATTTCACAGTTTAAAACAGCGAGAGGTGACCAGCAATTTCACAGTTTAAAATAGTGAGTGGAGAGCAGGAATTTCACAGTTTAAAACAGCGAGAGGAAGGCAGTGTTTTCACTGTTTAAAACAGCGAGAGGACAGCAGGGTTTTCACTATTTAAAACAGCGAGTGGAGACCCAGGATTTTCAGAGTTTAAGACAGCGAGAGGAGAGCAGGATTTTCACAGTTTAACACTGCGAGAGGACATCGGGATTTTCACACTTTAAAACAGCGAGAGGAGAGCAGGAATTTCACAGTTTAAAACAGCGAGAGGGGACCAGGATTTTCACAGTTTAAAATAGCGAGTGGAGAGCAGGAATTTCACAGTTTAAAACAGCGAGAGGAGAGCAGGGTTTTCACAGTTTAAAACAACGAGTTGTGCGCAGGATTTAAACAGTTTAAAACAATGAGAGGGGAGCAGGTTTCTCACAGTTTAAAACACCGAGATGTGAGCAGGTTTTTCACAGTTTAAAACAGCGAGAGGAGAGCAGGGTTTTCTCAGTTTAAAACAGCGAGAGGAGAGCAGGAATTTCACAGTTTAAAACAGCGAGAGTAAGGCAGGGTTTTCACTGTTTAAAACAGTGAGAGGAGAGCAGGAATTTCACAGTTTAAAACAGCGAGGAGAGCGCAGGTTTTTCACAGTTTTAAACAGCGAGAGGAGAGCAGTTTTTTCACAATTTAAAAGAACGAGAGGTGAGCAGGGTTTTCACAGTTTAAAACAGTGAGAGGAAAACAGGGTTTTCACTGTCTAAAACAGTGAGAGGAGAGCAGGAATTTCACAGTTTAAAACACCGAGAGGTGAGCAGGTTTTTCACATTTTAAAACAGCAAGAGGAGAGCAGGGTTTTCACAGTTTAAAACAGCGAGAGGAAAGCAGGATTTTCACAGTTTAAAATAGCGAGTGGAGAGCAGGAATTTCACAGTTTAAAACAGTGAGAGGAGAGCAGTATTTTCACAGTTTAAAACAGCGAGTGGAGACCCAGGATTTTCAGAGTTTAAAACAGCGAGAGGAGAGCCAGATTTTCTGAGTTTTAAACAGCGAGAGGATAGTCGGCTACTCACAGTTTAAAACAGCGAGAGGACAGCACGATTTTCAGAGTTTAAAACAGAGAGAGGAGAGCCAGGTTTTCACAATTTATAGCAATGAGAAATGACCCGGGATTTACACAGATCAAAACAGCGAGAGGAAGGCGGCATTTTCACAGTTCAAAACAGCGAGTGGAGAGCCGGGTTTTCACTGTTTCAAACAACAAAAGAGGGCGGGATTTTCACAGTTCAAAATAGCGAGGGGAGAGCGGGATTTTCACAGTTTAACACAGCGAGAGGACATCGGGATTTTCACACTTTAAAACAGCGAGAGGAGAGCAGGAATTTCACAGTTTAAAACAGCGAGAGGGGACCAGGAATTTCACAGTTTGAAATAGCGAGTGGAGAGCAGGAATTTCACAGTTTAAAACAGCGAGAGGAGAGCAGGGTTTTCACAGTTTAAAACAGAGAGAGGAGAGCAGGGTTTTCACTGTTCAAAACAGTGAGAGGAGAGCAGGGTTTTCACAGTTTTAAACGGTGAGAGGAGAGCAGGGTTTCACAGTTTAAAACAGCGAGAGGACAGCAGTGTTTTCACAGTTTAAAACAGCGAGTGGAGACCCAGGATTTTCAGAGTTTAAAACAGCGAGAGGAGAGCAGGATTTTCACAGTTTAACACTGCGAGAGGACATCGGGATTTTCACACTTTAAAACAGCGAGTGGAGAGCAGGAATTTCACAGTTTAAAACAGCGAGAGGAGAGCAGGGATTTCACAGTTTAAAACAACGAGTTGTGCGCAGGATTTAAACAGTTTAAAACAATGAGAGGGGAGCAGGGTTCTCACAGTTTAAAACACCGAGAGGTGAGCAGGTTTTTCACAGTTTAAAACACTGAGAGGTGAGCAGGTTTTTCACAGTTGAAAACAGCGAGAGGTGAGCAGGTTTTTCACAGTTTAAATCAGCGAGAGGAGAGCAGGGTTTTCACAGTTTAAAACAGCGAGAGGAGAGCAGGAATTTCACAGTTTAAAACAGCGAGAGTAAGGCAGGGTTTTCTCTGTTTAAAACAGTGAGAGGTGGAGCAGGAATTTCACAGTTTAAAACAGCGAGAGGAGAGCCGGATTCTCTGTGTTTTAAACAGTGAGAGGATAGTCGGCTATTCACAGTTTAAAACAGCGAGAGGACAGCACGATTTTCACAGTTTAAAACAGAGAGAGGAGAGCCAGTTTTTCACAATTTATAACAACGAGAGATGGGCCGGGATTTACACAGATCAAAACAGCGAGAGGAAGGCGGCATTTTCACAGTTCAAAACAGCGAGTGGAGAGCCGGGTTTTCACTCTTTCAAACAACAAAAGAGGGCGGGATTTTCACAGTTCAAAATAGCGAGGGGAAAGCGGGATTTTCACAGTTTAACACAGCGAGAGGACATCGGGATTTTCACACTTTAAAACAGCGAGAGGAGAGCAGGAATTTCACAGTTTAAAACAGCGAGAGGGGACCAGGAATTTCACAGTTAAAAACAGCGAGAGGAGAGCAGGAATTTCACAGTTTAAAACAGCGAGAGGAAGGCAGGGTTTTCACTGGTTAAAACAGCGAGAGGAAAGCAGGTTTTTCATAGTTTAAAACAGCGAGCGGAGTGCTGGAATTTCACAGTTTAAAACAGCGAGAGGGGACCAGGATTTTCACAGTTTAAAGTAGCGAGTGGAGAGCAGGAATTTCACAGTTTAGAACAGCGAGAGGACAGCCGTGTTTTCACAGTTTGAAACAGCGAGTGGAGACCCAGGATTTTCAGAGTTTCAAACAGCGAGAGGAGAGCAGGATTATCACAGTTTAAAACTGCGAGAGGACATCGGGATTTTCACACTTTAAAACAGCGAGAGGAGAGCAGGAATTTCACAGTTTAAAACAGCGAGAGGGGACCAGGATTTTCACAGTTTAAAATAGCGAGTGGAGAGGAGGAATTTCACAGTTTAAAACAGCGAGAGGAGAGCAGGAATTTCACAGTTTAAAACAGCGAGAGGAAAACAGGGTATTCACAGTTTAAAACAGCAAGAGGAGAGCAGGAATTTCACAGTTTAAAACAGCGAGAGGCGAGCAGGGTTTTCACAGTTTAAGAAAGCGTGTGGCACCCACGATTTTCACAGTTTAAAACAGCGAGAGGAGAGCAGGAATTTCAGAGTTTAAAACAGCGAGAGGAGTGCAGGGTTTTCACAGTTTAAAACAGCGAGAGGACACCAGAGTTTTCACAGGTTAAAACAGCGAGTGGAGACCAGAGTTTTCACAGTTTAAAACAGCGAGAGGAGAGCAGGAATTTCACAGTTTAAAACAGCGAGAGGAAAGCAGCTTTTTCACAGTTTGAAACAGCGAGAGGAGAGCAGGAATTTCACAATTTAAAACAGCGAGAGGAGAGCAGGTTTTCCAACGTTTAAAACAGCGAGAGGAGAGCAGGGTTTTCACAGTTTAAAACAGCGAGAGGGGAGCAGGGTTTTCTCAGTTTAAAACAGCGAGAGGAGAGCAGTTTTTTCATAGTTTAAAACAGCGAGAGGAGAGCAGGGTTTTCACAGTTTAAAACAAGGAGTTGTGCGCAGGATTTAAACAGTTTAAAACAATGAGAGGGGAGCAGGTTTTTCTCAGTTTAAAACAGCGAGAGGTGAGCAGGTTTTTCACAGTTTAAAACACCGAGAGGTGAGCAGGTTTTTCACAGTTTAAAACAGCGAGAGGAGAGCAGGTTTTTCACAGTTTAAAACAACGAGTGGTGAGCAGGAATTTCACAGTTTAAAACAGCGAGAGGAAGGCAGGGTTTTCACTGTTAAAAACAGCGAGAGGAGAGCAGCTTTTTCACAGTTTAAAACAGCGAGAGGAGTGCAGGAATTTCACAGTTTAAAACAGCGAGAGGAGAGCAGGATTTTCACCGTTTAAAACAGCGAGAGGAGAGCAGGGTTTTCACAGTTTAAAACAGCGAGAGGAGAGCAGGGTTTTCACAGTTTAAAACAGTGAGAGGAGAGCAGGTTTTTCACAGTTTAAAACAGCGAGAGGACAGCAGTGTTTTCACAGTTTAAAACAGCAAGAGGACATCGGGATTTTCACACTTTAAAACAGCGAGAGGAGAGCAGGAATTTCACAGTTTAAAACACCGAGAGGGGACCAGGATTTTCACAGTTTAAAATAGCGAGTGGAGAGCCGGAATTTCACAGTTTAAAACAGCGAGAGGAGAGCAGGGTTTTCAAAGTTTAAAACAACGAGTTGTGCGCAGGATTTAAACAGTTTAAAACAATGAGAGGGGAGCAGGGGTCTCACAGTTTAAAACACCGAGAGGTGAGCAGGTTTTTCACAGTTTAAAACACCGAGAGGTGAGCAGGTTTTTCACAGTTTAAAACAGCGAGAGGTGAGCAGGTTTTTCACAGTTTAAAACACCGAGAGGTGAGCAGGTCTTTCACAGTTTAAAACAGCGAGAGGAGAGCAGGGTTTTTTCAGTTTAAAACAGCGAGAGGAGAGCAGGAATTTCACAGTTTAAAATAGCGAGAGTAAGGCAGGGTTTTCACTGTTTAAAACAGTGAGAGGAGAGCAGGAATTTCACAGTTTAAAACAGCGAGGGGAGCGCAGGTTTTTCACAGTTTTAAACAGCGAGAGGAGAGCAGTTTTTTCACAATTTAAAAGAACGAGAGGTGAGCAGGGTTTTCACAGTTTAAAACAGCGAGAGGAGAGCAGGAATTTCACAGTTTAAAACAGCGGGAGGAGAGATGGTTTTTCACATTTTAAAACAGCTCGAGGAGAGCAGGATTTTCACAGTTTAAAACAGCGAGAGGACAGCATTGTTTTCACAGTTTAAAACAGCGAGTGGAGACCCAGGATTTTCAGAGTTTAAAACAGCGAGAGGAGAGCCAGATTTTCTGAGTTTTAAACAGTGAGAGGATAGTCGGCTATTCACAGTTTAAAACAGCGAGAGGACAGCACGATTTTCACAGTTTAAAACAGAGAGAGGAGAGCCAGGTTTTCACAATTTATAGCAACGAGAAATGGGCCGGGATTTACACAGATCAAAACAGCGAGAGGAAGGCGGCATTTTCACAGTTCAAAACAGTGAGTGGAGAGCCGGGTTTTCACTGTTTCAAACAACAAAAGAGGGCCGTATTTTCACCGTTCAAAATAGCGAGGGGAGAGCGGGATTTTCACAGTTTAACACAGCGAGAGGACATCGGGATTTTCACACTTTAAAACAGCGAGAGGAGAGCAGGAATTTCACAGTTTAAAACAGCGAGAGGGGACCAAGAATTTCACAGTTTAAAATAGCGAGTGGAGAGCAGGAATTTCACAGTTTAAAACAGCGAGAGGAGAGCAGGGTTTTCACAGTTTAAAACTGAGAGAGGAGAGCAGGGTTTTCACTGTTCAAAACAGCGAGAGGAGAGCAGGGTTTTCACAGTTTTAAACGGTGAGAGGAGAGCAGGTTTTTCACAGTTTAAAACAGCGAGAGGACAGCAGTGTTTTCACAGTTTAAAACAGCGAGTGGAGACCCAGGATTTTCAGAGTTTAAAACAGCGAGAGGAGAGCAGGATTTTCACAGTTTAACACTGCGAGAGGGGACCAGGATTTTCACACTTTAAACCAGCGAGAGGAGAGCAGGAATTTCACAGTTTAAAACAGCAAGAGGGGACCAGGATTTTCACAGTTAAAAATAGCGAGTGGAGAGCAGGAATTTCACAGTTTAAAGCAGCGAGAGGACAGCAGTGTTTTCACAGTTTAAAACAGCGAGTGGAGACCCAGGATTTTCAGAGTTTAAAACAGCGAGAGGAGAGCAGGATTTTCGCAGTTTAACACTGCGAGAGGACATCGGGATTTTCACACTTTAAAACAGCGAGAGAAGAGCAGGAATTTCACAGTTTAAAACAGCGAGAGGGGACCAGGATTTTCACAGTTTAAAATAGCGAGTGGAGAGCAGGAATTTCACAGTTTAAAACAGCGAGAGGAGAGCAGGGTTTTCACAGTTTAAAACAACGAGTTGTGCGCCGGATTTAAACAGTTTAAAACAATGAGAGGGGAGCAGGTTTCTCACAGTTTAAAACACCGAGAGGTGAGCAGGTTTTTCACAGGTTAAAACAGCGAGAGGAGAGCAGGGTTTTCACAGTTTAAAACAGCGAGAGGAGAGCAGGAATTTCACAGTTTAAAACAGCGGGAGTAAGGCAGGGTTTTCACTGTTTAAAACAGTGAGAGGAGAGCAGGAATTTCACAGTTTAAAACAGCGAGGGGAGCGCAGGTTTTTCACAGTTTTAAACAACGAGAGGAGAGCAGTTTTTTCACAATTTAAAAGAACGAGAGGTGAGCAGGGATTTCACAGTTTAAAACAGCGAGAGGAGAGCAGGAATTTCACAGTTTAAAACAGCGGGAGGAGAGTAGGTTTTTCACATTTTAAAACAGCTCGAGGAGAGCAGGAATTTCACAGTTTAAAACAGCGAGAGGACAGCAGTGTTTTCACAGTTTAAAACAGCGAGTTGGAGACCCATAATTTTCAGAGTTTAAAACAGCGAGAGGAGAGCCAGATTTTCTGAGTTTTAAACAGCGAGAGGATAGTCGGCTATTCACAGTTTAAAACAGCGAGAGGACAGCACGATTTTCACAGTTTAAAACAGAGAGAGGAGAGCCAGGTTTTCACAACTTATAGCAACGAGAAATGGGCCGGGATTTACACAGATCAAAACAGCGAGAGGAAGGCGGCATTTCCACAGTTCAAAACAGCGAGTGGAGAGCCGGGTTTTCACTGTTTCAAACAACAAAAGAGGGCCGGATTTTCACCGTTCAAAATAGCGAGGGGAGAGCGGGATTTTCACAGTTTAACACAGCGAGAGGACATTGGGATTTTCACACTTTAAAACAGCGAGAGGAGAGCAGGAATTTCACAGTTTAAAACAGCGAGAGGGGACCAGGAATTTCACAGTTTGAAATAGCGAGTGGAGAGCAGGAATTTCACAGTTTAAAACAGCGAGAGGAGAGCAGGGTTTTCACAGTTTAAAACAGAGAGAGGAGAGCAGGATTTTCACAGTTCAAAACAGCGAGAGGAGAGCAGGGTTTTCACAGTTTTAAACGGTGAGAGGAGAGCAGGTTTTTCACAGTTTAAAACAGCGAGAGGACAGCAGTGTTTTCACAGTTTAAAACAGCGAGTGGAGACCCAGGATTTTCAGAGTTTAAAACAGCGAGAGGAGAGCAGGATTTTCACAGTTTAACACTGCGAGAGGACATCGGGATTTTCACACTTTAAAACAGCGAGTGGAGAGCAGGAATTTCACAGTTTAAAACAGCGAGAGGAGAGCAGGGTTTTCACAGTTTAAAACAACGAGTTGTGCGCAGGATTTAAACAGTTTAAAACAATGAGAGGGGAGCAGGGTTCTCACAGTTTAAAACACCGAGAGGTGAGCAGTTTTTTCACAGTTTAAAACACTGAGAGGTGAGCAGGTTTTTCACAGTTTAAAGCAGCGAGAGGTGAGCAGGTTTTTCACAGTTTAAAACACCGAGAGGTGAGCAGGTTTTTCACAGTTTAAATCAGCGAGAGGAGAGCAGGTTTTTCACAGTTTAAATCAGCGAGAGGAGTGCAGGGTTTTCACAGTTTAAAACAGCGAGTGGAGGGCAGGAATTTCACAGTTTAAAACAGCGAGAGTAAGGCAGGGTTTTCACTGTTTAAAACAGTGAGAGGAGAGCAGGAATTTCACAGTTTAAAACAGCGAGGGGAGCACAGGTTTTTCACAGTTTTAAACAGCGAAAGGAGAGCCGGATTTTCTGTGTTTTAAACAGTGAGAGGATAGTCGGCTATTCACAGTTTAAAACAGCGAGAGGACAGCACGATTTTCACAGTTTAAAACAGAGAGAGGAGAGCCAGTTTTTCACAATTTATAACAACGAGAGATGGGCCGGGATTTACACAGATCAAAACAGCGAGAGGAAGGCGGCATTTTCACAGTTCAAAACAGCGAGTGGAGAGCCGGGTTTTCACTCTTTCAAACAGCACAAGAGGGCCGGATTTTCACAGTTCAAAATAGCGAGGGGAGAGCGGGATTTTCACAGTTTAACACAGCGAGAGGACATCGGGATTTTCACACTTTAAAACAGCGAGAGGAGAGCAGGAATTTCACAGTTTAAAATAGCGAGTGGAGACCAGGAATTTCACAGTTTAAAATAGCGAGTGGAGAGCAGGAATTTCACAGTTTAAAACAGCGAGAGGAAGGCAGGGTTTTCACAGTTTAAAACAGCGAGAGGCAGCAGGGTTTTCACTGTTTAAAACAGCGAGAGGAGAGCAGGAATTTCACAGTTTAAAACAGCGAGAGGAAGGCAGGGTTTTCACTGTTTAAAACAGCGAGAGGAAAGCAGGTTTTTCATAGTTTAAAACAGCGAGAGGAGTGCAGGAATTTCACAGTTTAAAACAGCGAGAGGAGTGCAGGAATTTCACAGTTTACAACAGCGAGAGGGGACCAGGATTTTCACAGTTTAAAATAGCGAGTGGAGAGCAGGAATTTCACAGTTTAAAACAGTGAGAGGAAAGCAGTGTTTTCACAGTTTAAAACAGCGAGTGGAGACCCAGGATTTTCAGAGTTTAAAACAACGAGAGGAGAGCAGGATTTTCCCAGTTTAACACTGCGAGAGGACATCGGGATTTTCACACTTTAAAACAGCGAGAGGAGAGCAGGAATTACACAGTTTAAAACAGCGAGAGGGGACCAGGATTTTCACAGTTTAAAATAGCGAGTGGAGAGCAGGAATTTCACAGTTTTAAACAGCGAGAGGAGAGCAGGGTTTTCACAGTTTAAAACATCGAGTTGTGCGCAGGATTTAAACAGTTTAAAACAATGAGAGGGGAGCAGGGTTCTCACAGTTTAAAACACCGAGATGTGAGCAGGTTTTTCACAGTTTAAAACAGCGAGAGGAGAGCAGGGTTTTCACAGTTTAAAACAGCGAGAGGAGAGCAGGAATTTCACAGTTTAAAACAGCGAGGGGAGCGCAGGTTTTTCACAGTTTTAAACAGCGAGAGGAGAGCAGTTTTTTCACAATTTAAAAGAACGAGAGGTGAGCAGGGTTTTCACAGTTTAAAACAGCGAGAGGAGAGCAGGAATTTCACAGTTTAAAACAGCGGGAGGAGAGTAGGTTTTTCACATTTTAAAACAGCGAGAGGAGAGCAGTGTTTTCACAGTTTAAAACACCGAGTGGAGACCCAGGATTTTCAGAGTTTAAAACAGCGAGAGGAGAGCCAGATGTTCTGAGTTTTAAACAGCGAGAGGATAGTCGGCTATTCACAGTTTAAAACAGCGAGAGGACAGCACGATTTTCACAGTTTAAAACAGAGAGAGGAGAGCCAGGTTTTCACAATTTATAGCAACGAGAAATGGGCCGGGATTTACACAGATCAAAACAGCGAGAGGAAGGCGGCATTTTCACAGTTCAAAACAGCGAGTGTTCAGCCGCGTTTTCACTGTTTCAAACAACAAAAGAGGGCCGGATTTTCACCGTTCAAAATAGCGAGGGGAGAGCGGGATTTTCACAGTTTAACACAGCGAGTGGACATCGGGATTTTCACACTTTAAAACAGCGAGAGGAGAGCAGGAATTTCACAGTTTAAAACAGCGAGAGGGGACCAGGAATTTCACAGTTTGAAATAGCGAGTGGAGAGCAGGAATTTCACAGTTTAAAACAGCGAGAGGAGAGCAGGGTTTTCACAGTTTTAAACGGTGAGAGGAGAGCAGGTTTTTCACAGTTTAAAACAGCGAGAGGACAGCAGTGTTTTCACAGTTTAAAACAGCGAGTGGAGACCCAGGATTTTCAGAGTTTAAAACAGCGAGAGGAGAGCAGGAGTTTCACAGTTTAACACTGCGAGAGGACATCGGGATTTTCACACTTTAAAACAGCGAGTGGAGAGCAGGAATTTCACAGTTTAAAACAGCGAGAGGAGAGCAGGGTTTTCACAGTTTAAAACAACGAGTTATGCTCAGGATTTAAACAGTTTAAAACAATGAGAGGGGAGCAGGGTTCTCACAGTTTAAAACACCGAGAGGTGAGCAGGTTTTTCACAGTTTAAAACACTGAGAGGTGAGCAGGTTTTTCACAGTTGAAAACAACGAGAGGTGAGCAGGATTTTCACAGTTTAAAACACCGAGAGGTGAGCAGGTTTTTCACAATTTAAATCAGCGAGAGGAGAGCAGGGTTTTCACAGTTTAAAACAGCGAGAGGATAGCAGGAATTTCACAGTTTAAAACAGCGAGAGTAAGGCAGGGTTTTCACTGTTTAAAACAGTGAGAGGAGAGCAGGAATTTCACAGTTTAAAACAGCGAGGGGAGCGCAGGTTTTTCACAGTTTTAAACAGCGAGAGGAGAGCCGGATTTTCTGTGTTTTAAACAGTGAGAGGATAGTCGGCTATTCACAGTTTAAAACAGCGAGAGGACAGCACGATTTTCACAGTTTAAAACAGAGAGAGGAGAGCCAGTTTTTCACAATTTATAACAACGAGAGATGGGCCGGGATTTACACAGATCAAAACAGCGAGAGGAAGGCGGCATTTTCACAGTTCAAAACAGCGAGTGGAGAGCCGGGTTTTCACTCTTTCAAACAACAAAAGAGGGCGGGATTTTCACAGTTCAAAATAGCGAGGGGAGAGCGGGATTTTCACAGTTTAACACAGCGAGAGGAGAGCAGGAATTTCACAGTTTAAAACAGCGGGAGTAAGGCAGTGTTTTCACTGTTTAAAACAGTGAGAGGAGAGCAGGAATTTCACAGTTTAAAACAGCGAGGGGAGCGCAGGTTTTTCACAGTTTTAAACAACGAGAGGAGAGCAGTTTTTTCACAATTTAAAAGAACGAGAGGTGAGCAGGGTTTTCACAGTTTAAAACAGCGAGAGGAGAGCAGGAATTTCACAGTTTAAAACAGCGGGAGGAGAGTAGGTTTTTCACATTTTAAAACAGCTCGAGGAGAGCAGGAATTTCACAGTTTAAAACAGCGAGAGGACAGCAGTGTTTTCACAGTTTAAAACAGCGAGTTGGAGACCCATAATTTTCAGAGTTTAAAACAGCGAGAGGAGAGCCAGATTTTCTGAGTTTTAAACAGCGAGAGGATAGTCGGCTATTCACAGTTTAAAACAGCGAGAGGACAGCACGATTTTCACAGTTTAAAACAGAGAGAGGAGAGCCAGGTTTTCACAATTTATAGCAACGAGAAATGGGCCGGGATTTACACAGATCAAAACAGCGAGAGGAAGGCGGCATTTCCACAGTTCAAAACAGCGAGTGGAGAGCCGGGTTTTCACTGTTTCAAACAACAAAAGAGGGCCGGATTTTCACCGTTCAAAATAGCGAGGGGAGAGCGGGATTTTCACAGTTTAACACAGCGAGAGGACATTGGGATTTTCACACTTTAAAACAGCGAGAGGAGAGCAGGAATTTCACAGTTTAAAACAGCGAGAGGGGACCAGGAATTTCACAGTTTGAAATAGCGAGTGGAGAGCAGGAATTTCACAGTTTAAAACAGCGAGAGGAGAGCAGGGTTTTCACAGTTTAAAACAGAGAGAGGAGAGCAGGGTTTTCACTGTTCAAAACAGCGAGAGGAGAGCAGGGTTTTCACAGTTTTAAACGGTGAGAGGAGAGCAGGTTTTTCACAGTTTAAAACAGCGAGAGGACAGCAGTGTTTTCACAGTTTAAAACAGCGAGTGGAGACCCAGGATTTTCAGAGTTTAAAACAGCGAGAGGAGAGCAGGATTTTCACAGTTTAACACTGCGAGAGGACATCGGGATTTTCACACTTTAAAACAGCGAGTGGAGAGCAGGAATTTCACAGTTTAAAACAGCGAGAGGAGAGCAGGGTTTTCACAGTTTAAAACAACGAGTTGTGCGCAGGATTTAAACAGTTTAAAACAATGAGAGGGGAGCAGGGTTCTCACAGTTTAAAACACCGAGAGGTGAGCAGTTTTTTCACAGTTTAAAACACTGAGAGGTGAGCAGGTTTTTCACAGTTTAAAGCAGCGAGAGGTGAGCAGGTTTTTCACAGTTTAAAACACCGAGAGGTGAGCAGGTTTTTCACAGTTTAAATCAGCGAGAGGAGAGCAGGTTTTTCACAGTTTAAATCAGCGAGAGGAGTGCAGGGTTTTCACAGTTTAAAACAGCGAGTGGAGAGCAGGAATTTCACAGTTTAAAACAGCGAGAGTAAGGCAGGGTTTTCACTGTTTAAAACAGTGAGAGGAGAGCAGGAATTTCACAGTTTAAAACAGCGAGGGGAGCACAGGTTTTTCACAGTTTTAAAC
>JANJGN010003348.1:0-47009 GCA_026770705.1 Isurus oxyrinchus
TGGCGTTTTTAAATTTGAGGTTGTTGTTGAATTTGTTGGTGTTTTCAATGTTGAGGTTGTTGTTGAATTTGTTGGTGTTTTTAAATGTTGAGGTTGTTGTTGAATTTGCTGGTGTTTTGCAATGTTGAGGTTGTTGTTCTTTTTCAATGTTGAGGTTGTTGTTGAATTTGTTGGTGTTTTTTCAATGTTGAGGTTGTTGTTGTTTTTCAATGTTGAGGTTGTTGTTGTATTTGTTGGGGTTTTTCAATTTCGAGGTTGTTGTTGAATTTGTTGGTGTTTTTCAATGTTGAAGTTGTTGTTGAATTTGTTGGTGTTTTTCAATGTTGAGGTTGTTGTTGTTTTTCAATGTTGAGGTTGTTGTTGTTTTTCAATGCTGAGGTTGTTGTTGAATTTGTTGGTGTGTGTTTCAATGTTGAGGTTGTTGTTGAATTTGTTGGTGTTTTTCAATGTTGAGGTTGTTGTTGTTTTTCAATGCTGAGGTTGTTGTTGAATTTGTTGGTGTTTTTCAATGTTAAGGTTGTTGTTGAATTTGTTGGTGTTTATCAATGTTGAGGTTGTTGTTGTTTTTCAATGTTGAGGTTGTTGTTGAATTTGTTGGTGTTTTTCAATGTTGAGGTTGTTGTTGTTTTTCAATGTTGAGGATGTTGTTGAATTTGTTGGTGTTTTTCAATGTTGAAGTTGTTGTTGAATTTGTCGGTGTTTTTCAATGTTGAGGTTGTTGTTGAATTTGTTGGTGTTTTTCAATGTTGAGTTTGTTGTTGTTTTTCAATGTTGAGGTTGTTGTTGAATTTGTTGGTGTTTTTCAATGTTGAGGTTGTTGTTGTTTTTCAATGTTGAGGTTGTTGTTGAATTTGTTGGTGTTTTTCAATGTTGAGGTTGTTGTTGTTTTTCAATGTTGAGGTTGTTGTTGAATTTGTTGGTGTTTTTCAATGTTGAGGTTGTTGTTGTTTTTCAATGTTGAGGTTGTTGTTGAATTTGTTGGTGTTTTTCAATGTTGAGGTTGTTGTTGAATTTGTTGGTGTTTTTCAATGTTGAGGTTGTTGTTGTTTTTCAATGTTGAGGTTGTTGAATTTGTTGGTGTTTTTCAATCTTGAGTTTGTTGTTGAATTTGTTGGTGTTTTTCAATGTTGAGGTTGTTGTTGAATTTGTTGGTGTTTTTCAATGTTGATTTTGTTGTTGTTTTTCAATGTTGAGGTTGTTGTTGAGTTTGTTGGTTTTTTTCAATATTGAGGTTGTTGATGAATTTGTTGGTGTTTTTCAATGTTGAGGTTGTTGTTGAATTTGTTGGTGTTTTTCAATGTTGAGGTTGTTGTTGAATTTGTTGGTGTTTTTCAATGTTGAGGTTGTTGTTGTTTTTTCAATGTTGAGGTTGTTGTTGAATTTGTTGGTGTTTTTCAATGTTGAGGTTGTTGTTGAATTTGTTGGTGTTTTTCAATGTTGAGGTTGTTGTTGTTTTTCAATGTTGAGGTTGTTGAATTTGTTGGTGTTTTTCAATCTTGAGTTTGTTGTTGAATTTGTTGGTGTTTTTCAATGTTGAGGTTGTTGTTGAATTTGTTGGTGTTTTTCAATGTTGATTTTGTTGTTGTTTTTCAATGTTGAGGTTGCTGTTGAGTTTGTTGGTGTTTTTCAATGTTGAGGTTGTTGATGAATTTGTTGGTGTTTTTTCAATGTTGAGGTTGTTGTTGAATTTGTTGGTATTTTTCAATGTTGAGGTTGTTGTTGTTTTTAAATGTCGAGGTTGTTGTTGAATTTGTTGGTGTTTTTTCAATGTTGAGGTTGTTGTTGTTTTTCAATGTTGAGGTTGTTGTTGAATTTGATGGTGTTTTTCAATGTCGAGGTTGTTGTTGAATTTGTTGGTGTTTTTCAATGTTGAAGTTGTTGTTGAATTTGTTGGTGTTTTTCAATTTCGAGGTTGTTGTTGAATTTGTTGGTGGTTTTCAATGTTGAAGTTTTTGTTGAATTTGTTGGTGTTTTTCAATGTTGAGGTTGTTGTTGTTTTTCAATGTTGAGGTTGTTGTTGAATTTGTTGGTGTTTTTCAATGTTGAGGTTGTTGTTGTTTTTCAATGTTGAGGTTGTTGTTGAATTTGTTGGTGTTTTTCAATGTTGAGGTTGTTGTTGAATTTGTTGGTGTTTTTCAATGTTGAGGTTGTTGTTGTTTTTCAATGTTGAGGTTGTTGAATTTGTTGGTGTTTTTCAATCTTGAGGTTGTTGATGAATTTGTTGGTGTTTTTCAATGTTGAGGTTGTTGTTGAATTTGTTGGTGTTTTTCAATGTTGAGGTTGTTGTTGAATTTGTTGGTGTTTTTCAATGTTGATTTTGTTGTTGTTTTTCAATGTTGAGGTTGTTGTTGAGTTTGTTGGTGTTTTTCAATATTGAGGTTGTTGATGAATTTGTTGGTGTTTTTCAATGTTGAGGTTGTTGTTGAATTTGTTGGTGTTTTTCAATGTTGAGTTTGTTGTTGTTTTTCAATGTTGAGGTTGTTGTTGAATTTGTTGGTGTTTTTCAATGTTGAGGTTGTTGTTGTTTTTCAATGTTGAGGTTGTTGTTGAATTTGTTGGTGTTTTTCAATGTTGAGGTTGTTGTTGTTTTTCAATGTTGAGGTTGTTGTTGAATTTGTTGGTGTTTTTCAATGTTGAGGTTGTTGTTGTTTTTCAATGTTGAGGTTGTTGTTGAATTTGTTGGTGTTTTTCAATGTTGAGGTTGTTGTTGAATTTGTTGGTGTTTTTCAATGTTGAGGTTGTTGTTGTTTTTCAATGTTGAGGTTGTTGAATTTGTTGGTGTTTTTCAATCTTGAGTTTGTTGTTGAATTTGTTGGTGTTTTTCAATGTTGAGGTTGTTGTTGAATTTGTTGGTGTTTTTCAATGTTGATTTTGTTGTTGTTTTTCAATGTTGAGGTTGCTGTTGAGTTTGTTGGTGTTTTTCAATGTTGAGGTTGTTGATGAATTTGTTGGTGTTTTTCAATGTTGAGGTTGTTGTTGAATTTGTTGGTGTTTTTCAATGTTGAGGTTGTTGTTGTTTTTAAATGTCGAGGTTGTTGTTGAATTTGTTGGTGTTTTTTCAATGTTGAGGTTGTTGTTGTTTTTCAATGTTGAGGTTGTTGTTGAATTTGATGGTGTTTTTCAATGTCGAGGTTGTTGTTGAATTTGTTGGTGTTTTTCAATGTTGAAGTTGTTGTTGAATTTGTTGGTGTTTTTCAATTTCGAGGTTGTTGTTGAATTTGTTGGTGGTTTTCAATGTTGAAGTTTTTGTTGAATTTGTTGGTGTTTTTCAATGTTGAGGTTGTTGTTGTTTTTCAATGCTGAGGTTGATGTTGAAATTGTTGGTGTTTTTCAATGTTGAGGTTGTTGTTGAATTTGTTGGTGTTTTTCAATGTTGCGGTTGTTGTTGTTTTTCAATGTTGAGGATGTTGTTGAATTTGTTGGTGTTTTTCAATGTTGAGGTTGTTGTTGTCTTTCAATGTTGAGGTTGTTGTTGAATTTGTTGGTGTTTTTCAATGTTGAAGTTGTTGTTGAATTTGTTGTTGTTTTTCAATGTTGAGGTTGTTGCTGTTTTTCAATGTTGAGGTTGTTGTTGAATTTGTTGGTGTTTTTCAATGTCGGGGTTGTTGTTGAATTTGTTGGTGTTTTTCAATGTTGAATTTTTTGTTGAATTTGTTGGAGATTTTCAATGTTGAGGTTGTTCTTTTTCAATGTTGAGGTTGTTGTTGAATTTGTTGGCGTTTTTAAATTTGAGGTTGTTGTTGAATTTGTTGGTGTTTTCAATGTTGAGGTTGTTGTTGAATTTGTTGGTGTTTTTAAATGTTGAGGTTGTTGTTGAATTTGCTGGTGTTTTGCAATGTTGAGGTTGTTGTTCTTTTTCAATGTTGAGGTTGTTGTTGAATTTGTTGGTGTTTTTCAATGTTGAGGTTGTTGTTGTTTTTCAATGTTGAGGTTGTTGTTGTATTTGTTGGGGTTTTTCAATTTCGAGGTTGTTGTTGAATTTGTTGGTGTTTTTCAATGTTGAAGTTGTTGTTGAATTTGTTGGTGTTTTTCAATGTTGAGGTTGTTGTTGTTTTTCAATGTTGAGGTTGTTGTTGTTTTTAAATGCTGAGGTTGTTGTTGAATTTGTTGGTGTGTTTCAATGTTGAGGTTGTTGTTGAATTTGTTGGTGTTTTTCAATGTTGAGGTTGTTGTTGTTTTTCAATGCTGAGGTTGTTGTTGAATTTGTTGGTGTTTTTCAATGTTAAGGTTGTTGTTGAATTTGTTGGTGTTTATCAATGTTGAGGTTGTTGTTGTTTTTCAATGTTGAGGTTGTTGTTGAATTTGTTGGTGTTTTTCAATGTTGAGGTTGTTGTTGTTTTTCAATGTTGAGGATGTTGTTGAATTTGTTGGTGTTTTTCAATGTTGAAGTTGTTGTTGAATTTGTCGGTTGTTTTTCAATGTTGAGGTTGTTGTTGAATTTGTTGGTGTTTTTCAATGTTGAGTTTGTTGTTGTTTTTCAATGTTGAGGTTGTTGTTGAATTTGTTGGTGTTTTTCAATGTTGAGGTTGTTGTTGTTTTTCAATGTTGAGGTTGTTGTTGAATTTATTGGTGTTTTTCAATGTTGAGGTTGTTGTTGTTTTTCAATGTTGAGGTTGTTGTTGAATTTGTTGGTGTTTTTCAATGTTGAGGTTGTTGTTGTTTTTCAATGTTGAGGTTGTTGTTGAATTTGTTGGTGTTTTTCAATGTTGAGGTTGTTGTTGAATTTGTTGGTGTTTTTCAATGTTGAGGTTGTTGTTGTTTTTCAATGTTGAGGTTGTTGAATTTGTTGGTGTTTTTCAATCTTGAGTTTGTTGTTGAATTTGTTGGTGTTTTTCAATGTTGAGGTTGTTGTTGAATTTGTTGGTGTTTTTCAATGTTGATTTTGTTGTTGTTTTTCAATGTTGAGGTTGTTGTTGAGTTTGTTGGTGTTTTTCAATATTGAGGTTGTTGATGAATTTGTTGGTGTTTTTCAATGTTGAGGTTGTTGTTGAATTTGTTGGTGTTTTTCAATGTTGAGTTTGTTGTTGTTTTTCAATGTTGAGGTTGTTGTTGAATTTGTTGGTGTTTTTCAATGTTGAGGTTGTTGTTGTTTTTCAATGTTGAGGTTGTTGTTGAATTTGTTGGTGTTTTTCAATGTTGAGGTTGTTGTTGTTTTTCAATGTTGAGGTTGTTGTTGAATTTGTTGGTGTTTTTCAATGTTGAGGTTGTTGTTGTTTTTCAATGTTGAGGTTGTTGTTGAATTTGTTGGTGTTTTTCAATGTTGAGGTTGTTGTTGAATTTGTTGGTGTTTTTCAATGTTGAGGTTGTTGTTGTTTTTCAATGTTGAGGTTGTTGAATTTGTTGGTGTTTTTCAATCTTGAGTTTGTTGTTGAATTTGTTGGTGTTTTTCAATGTTGAGGTTGTTGTTGAATTTGTTGGTGTTTTTCAATGTTGATTTTGTTGTTGTTTTTCAATGTTGAGGTTGCTGTTGAGTTTGTTGGTGTTTTTCAATGTTGAGGTTGTTGATGAATTTGTTGGTGTTTTTCAATGTTGAGGTTGTTGTTGAATTTGTTGGTGCTTTTCAATGTTGAGGTTGTTGTTGTTTTTAAATGTCGAGGTTGTTGTTGAATTTGTTGGTGTTTTTTCAATGTTGAGGTTGTTGTTGTTTTTCAATGTTGAGGTTGTTGTTGAATTTGATGGTGTTTTTCAATGTCGAGGTTGTTGTTGAATTTGTTGGTGTTTTTCAATGTTGAAGTTGTTGTTGAATTTGTTGGTGTTTTTCAATTTCGAGGTTGTTGTTGAATTTGTTGGTGGTTTTCAATGTTGAAGTTTTTGTTGAATTTGTTGGTGTTTTTCAATGTTGAGGTTGTTGTTGTTTTTCAATGCTGAGGTTGATGTTGAAATTGTTGGTGTTTTTCAATGTTGAGGTTGTTGTTGAATTTGTTGGTGTTTTTCAATGTTGCGGTTGTTGTTGTTTTTCAATGTTGAGGATGTTGTTGAATTTGTTGGTGTTTTTCAATGTTGAGGTTGTTGTTGTCTTTCAATGTTGAGGTTGTTGTTGAATTTGTTGGTGTTTTTCAATGTTGAAGTTGTTGTTGAATTTGTTGTTGTTTTTCAATGTTGAGGTTGTTGCTGTTTTTCAATGTTGAGGTTGTTGTTGAATTTGTTGGTGTTTTTCAATGTCGGGGTTGTTGTTGAATTTGTTGGTGTTTTTCAATGTTGAATTTTTTGTTGAATTTGTTGGAGATTTTCAATGTTGAGGTTGTTCTTTTTCAATGTTGAGGTTGTTGTTGAATTTGTTGGCGTTTTTAAATTTGAGGTTGTTGTTGAATTTGTTGGTGTTTTCAATGTTGAGGTTGTTGTTGAATTTGTTGGTGTTTTTAAATGTTGAGGTTGTTGTTGAATTTGCTGGTGTTTTGCAATGTTGAGGTTGTTGTTCTTTTTCAATGTTGAGGTTGTTGTTGAATTTGTTGGTGTTTTTCAATGTTGAGGTTGTTGTTGTTTTTCAATGTTGAGGTTGTTGTTGTATTTGTTGGGGTTTTTCAATTTCGTTGTTGTTGTTGAATTTGTTGGTGTTTTTCAATGTTGAAGTTGTTCTTGAATTTGTTGGTGTTTTTCAATGTTGAGGTTGTTGTTGTTTTTCAATGCTGAGGTTGTTGTTGAATTTGTTGGTGTTTTTCAATGTTAAGGTTGTTGTTGAATTTGTTGGTGTTTATCAATGTTGAGGTTGTTGTTGTTTTTCAATGTTGAGGTTGTTGTTGAATTTGTTGGTGTTTTTCAATGTTGAGGTTGTTGTTGTTTTTCAATGTTGAGGATGTTGTTGAATTTGTTGGTGTTTTTCAATGTTGAAGTTGTTGTTGAATTTGTCGGTGTTTTTCAATGTTGAGGTTGTTGTTGAATTTGTTGGTGTTTTTCAATGTTGAGTTTGTTGTTGTTTTTCAATGTTGAGGTTGTTGTTGAATTTGTTGGTGTTTTTCAATGTTGAGGTTGTTGTTGTTTTTCAATGTTGAGGTTGTTGTTGAATTTATTGGTGTTTTTCAATGTTGAGGTTGTTGTTGTTTTTCAATGTTGAGGTTGTTGTTGAATTTGTTGGTGTTTTTCAATGTTGAGGTTGTTGTTGTTTTTCAATGTTGAGGTTGTTGTTGAATTTGTTGGTGTTTTTCAATGTTGAGGTTGTTGTTGAATTTGTTGGTGTTTTTCAATGTTGAGGTTGTTGTTGTTTTTCAATGTTGAGGTTGTTGAATTTGTTGGTGTTTTTCAATCTTGAGTTTGTTGTTGAATTTGTTGGTGTTTTTCAATGTTGAGGTTGTTGTTGAATTTGTTGGTGTTTTTCAATGTTGATTTTGTTGTTGTTTTTCAATGTTGAGGTTGTTGTTGAGTTTGTTGGTGTTTTTCAATATTGAGGTTGTTGATGAATTTGTTGGTGTTTTTCAATGTTGAGGTTGTTGTTGAATTTGTTGGTGTTTTTCAATGTTGAGGTTGTTGTTGTTTTTAAATGTCGAGGTTGTTGTTGAATTTGTTGGTGTTTTTTCAATGTTGAGCTTGTTGTTGTTTTTCAATGTTGAGGTTGTTGTTGAATTTGATGGTGTTTTTCAATGTCGAGGTTGTTGTTGAATTTGTTGGTGTTTTTCAATGTTGAAGTTGTTGTTGAATTTGTTGGTGTTTTTCAATTTCGAGGTTGTTGTTGAATTTGTTGTTGGTTTTCAATGTTGAAGTTTTTGTTGAATTTGTTGGTGTTTTTCAATGTTGAGGTTGTTGTTGTTTTTCAATGCTGAGGTTGATGTTGAATTTGTTGGTGTTTTTCAATGTTGAGGTTGTTGTTGAATTTGTTGGTGTTTTTCAATGTTGCGGTTGTTGTTGTTTTTCAATGTTGAGGATGTTGTTGAATTTGTTGGTGTTTTTCAATGTTGAGGTTGTTGTTGTTTTTCAATGTTGAGGTTGTTGTTGAATTTGTTGGTGTTTTTCAATGTTGTAGTTGTTGTTGAATTTGTTGTTGTTTTTCAATGTTGAGGTTGTTGCTGTTTTTCAATGTTGAGGTTGTTGTTGAATTTGTTGGTGTTTTTCAATGTCGGGGTTGTTGCTGAATTTGTTGGTGTTTTTCAATGTTGAATTTTTTGTTGAATTTGTTGGAGATTTTCAATGTTGAGGTTGTTCTTTTTCAATGTTGAGGTTGTTGTTGAATTTGTTGGCGTTTTTAAATGTTGAGGTTGTTGTTGAATTTGTTGGTGTTTTCAATGTTGAGGTTGTTGTTGAATTTGTTGGTGTTTTTAAATGTTGAGGTTGTTGTTGAATTTGCTGGTGTTTTGCAATGTTGAGGTTGTTGTTGTTTTTCAATGTTGAGGTTGTTGTTGAATTTGTTGGTGTTTTTCAATGTTGAGGTTGTTGTTGTTTTTCAATGTTGAGGTTGTTGTTGTATTTGTTGGGGTTTTTCAATTTCGAGGTTGTTGTTGAATTTGTTGGTGTTTTTCAATGTTGAAGTTGTTGTTGAATTTGTTGGTGTTTTTCAATGTTGAGGTTGTTGTTGTTTTTCAATGTTGAGGTTGTTGTTGTTTTTCAATGCTGAGGTTGTTGTTGAATTTGTTGGTGTGTTTCAATGTTGAGGTTGTTGTTGAATTTGTTGGTGTTTTTCAATGTTGCGGTTGTTGTTGTTTTTCAATGTTGAGGATGTTGTTGAATTTGTTGGTGTTTTTCAATGTTGAGGTTGTTGTTGTTTTTCAATGTTGAGGTTGTTGTTGAATTTGTTGGTGTTTTTCAATGTTGAAGTTGTTGTTGAATTTGTTGTTGTTTTTCAATGTTGAGGTTGTTGTTGAATTTGTTGGTGTTTTTCAATGTCGGGGTTGTTGCTGAATTTGTTGGTGTTTTTCAATGTTGAATTTTTTGTTGAATTTGTTGGAGATATTCAATGTTGAGGTTGTTCTTTTTCAATGTTGAGGTTGTTGTTGAATTTGTTGGCGTTTTTAAATGTTGAGGTTGTTGTTGAATTTGTTGGTGTTTTCAATGCTGAGGTTGTTGTTGAATTTGTTGGTGTTTTTAAATGTTGAGGTTGTTGTTGAATTTGCTGGTGTTTTGCAATGTTGAGGTTCTTGTTGTTTTTCAATGTTGAGGTTGTTGTTGAATTTGTTGGTGTTTTTCAATGTTGAGGTTGTTGTTGTTTTTCAATGTTGAGGTTGTTGTTGTATTTGTTGGGGTTTTTCAATTTCGAGGTTGTTGTTGAATTTGTTGGTGTTTTTCAATGTTGAAGTTGTTGTTGAATTTGTTGGTGTTTTTCAATGTTGAGGTTGTTGTTGTTTTTCAATGTTGAGGTTGTTGTTGTTTTTCAATGCTGAGGTTGTTGTTGAATTTGTTGGTGTGTTTCAATGTTGAGGTTGTTGTTGAATTTGTTGGTGTTTTTCAATGTTGAGGTTGTTGTTGTTTTTCAATGTTGAGGTTGTTGTTGAATTTGTTGGTGTTTTTCAATGTTTAGGTTGTTGTTGTTTTTCAATGTTGAGGTTGTTGTTGAATTTGTTGGTGTTTTTCAATGCTGAGGTTGTTGTTGAATTTGTTTGTGTTTTTCAATGTTGAGGTTGTTGTTGTTTTTCAATGTTGAGGTTGTTGTTGAATTTGTTGGTGTTTTTCAATGTTGAGTTTGTTGTTGTTTTTCAATGTTGAGGTTGTTGTTGAATTTGTTGGTGTTTTTCAATGTTGAGGTTGTTGTTGTTTTTCAATGTTGAGGTTGTTGTTGAATTTGTTGGTGTTTTTCATGGTTGAGGTTGTTGTTGTTTTTCAATGTTGAGGTTGTTGTTGAATTTGTTGGTGCTTGTCATTGTTGAGGTTGTTGTTGAATTTGTTGGTGTTTTTCAATGTTGAGGTTGTTGTTGTTTTTCAATGTTGAGGTTGTTGTTGAATTTGTTGGTGTTTTTCAATGTTGAGGTTGTTCTTTTTCAATGTTGAGGTTGTTGTTGAATTTGTTGGCGTTTTTAAATTTGAGGTTGTTGTTGAATTTGTTGGTGTTTTCAATGTTGAGGTTGTTGTTGAATTTGTTGGTGTTTTTAAATGTTGAGGTTGTTGTTGAATTTGCTGGTGTTTTGCAATGTTGAGGTTGTTGTTGAATTTGTTGCTGTTTTTCAATGTTGAGGTTGTTGTTGTTTTTCAATGTTGAGGTTGTTGTTGTATTTGTTGGGGTTTTTCAATTTCGAGGTTGTTGTTGAATTTGTTGGTGTTTTTCAATGTTGAAGTTGTTGTTGAATTTGTTGGTGTTTTTCAATGTTGAGGTTGTTGTTGTTTTTCAATGTTGAGGTTGTTGTTGTTTTTCAATGCTGAGGTTGTTGTTGAATTTGTTGGTGTGTTTCAATGTTGAGGTTGTTGTTGAATTTGTTGGTGTTTTTCAATGTTGAGGTTGTTGTTGTTTTTCAATGCTGAGGTTGTTGTTGAATTTGTTCGTGTTTTTCAATGTTGAGGTTGTTGTTGAATTTGTTGGTGTTTATCAATGTTGAGGTTGTTGTTGTTTTTCAATGTTGAGGTTGTTGTTGAATTTGTTGGTGTTTTTCAATGTTGAGGTTGTTGTTGTTTTTCAATGTTGAGGATGTTGTTGAATTTGTTGGTGTTTTTCAATGTTGAAGTTGTTGTTGAATTTGTCGGTGTTTTTCAATGTTGAGGTTGTTGTTGAATTTGTTGGTGTTTTTCAATGTTGAGTTTGTTGTTGTTTTTCAATGTTGAGGTTGTTGTTGAATTTGTTGGTGTTTTTCAATGTTGAGGTTGTTGTTGTTTTTCAATGTTGAGGTTGTTGTTGAATTTGTTGGTGTTTTTCAATGTTGAGGTTGTTGTTGTTTTTCAATGTTGAGGTTGTTGTTGAATTTGTTGGTGTTTTTCAATGTTGAGATTGTTGTTGTTTTTCAATGTTGAGGTTGTTGTTGAATTTGTTGGTGTTTTTCAATGTTGAGGTTGTTGTTGAATTTGTTGGTGTTTTTCAATGTTGAGGTTGTTGTTGTTTTTCAATGTTGAGGTTGTTGAATTTGTTGGTGTTTTTCAATCTTGAGTTTGTTGTTGAATTTGTTGGTGTTTTTCAATGTTGAGGTTGTTGTTGAATTTGTTGGTGTTTTTCAATGTTGATTTTGTTGTTGTTTTTCAATGTTGAGGTTGTTGTTGAGTTTGTTGGTGTTTTTCAATGTTGAGGGTGTTGATGAATTTGTTGGTGTTTTTCAATGTTGAGGTTGTTGTTGAATTTGTTGGTGTTTTTCAATGTTGAGGTTGTTGTTGTTTTTAAATGTCGAGGTTGTTGTTGAATTTGTTGCTGTTTTTTCAATGTTGAGGTTGTTGTTGTTTTTCAATGTTGAGGTTGTTGTTGAATTTGATGGTGTTTTTCAATGTCGAGGTTGTTGTTGAATTTGTTGGTGTTTTTCAATGTTGAAGTTGTTGTTGAATTTGTTGGTGTTTTTCAATTTCGAGGTTGTTGTTGAATTTGTTGGTGGTTTTCAATGTTGAAGTTTTTGTTGAATTTGTTGGTGTTTTTCAATGTTGAGGTTGTTGTTGTTTTTCAATGCTGAGGTTGATGTTGAATTTGTTGGTGTTTTTCAATGTTGAGGTTGTTGTTGAATTTGTTGGTGTTTTTCAATGTTGCGGTTGTTGTTGTTTTTCAATGTTGAGGATGTTGTTGAATTTGTTGGTGTTTTTCAATGTTGAGTTTGTTGTTGTTTTTCAATGTTGAGGTTGTTGTTGAATTTGTTGGTGTTTTTCAATGTTGAAGTTGTTGTTGAATTTGTTGTTGTTTTTCAATGTTGAGGTTGTTGCTGTTTTTCAATGTTGAGGTTGTTGTTGTTTTTCAATGTTGAGGATGTTGTTGAATTTGTTGGTGTTTTTCAATGTTGAAGTTGTTGTTGAATTTGTCGGTGTTTTTCAATGTTGAGGTTGTTGTTGAATTTGTTGGTGTTTTTCAATGTTGAGTTTGTTGTTGTTTTTCAATGTTGAGGTTGTTGTTGAATTTGTTGGTGTTTTTCAATGTTGAGGTTGTTGTTGTTTTTCAATGTTGAGGTTGTTGTTGAATTTGTTGGTGTTTATCAATGTTTAGGTTGTTGTTGTTTTTCAATGTTGAGGTTGTTGTTGAATTTGTTGGTGTTTTTCAATGTTGAGGTTGTTGTTGTTTTTCAATGTTGAGGTTGTTGTTGAATTTGTTGGTGTTTTTCAATGTTGAGGTTGTTGTTGAATTTGTTGGTGTTTTTCAATGTTGAGGTTGTTGTTGTTTTTCAATGTTGAGGTTGTTGAATTTGTTGGTGTTTTTCAATCTTGAGTTTGTTGTTGAATTTGTTGGTGTTTTTCAATGTTGAGGTTGTTGTTGAATTTGTTGGTGTTTTTCAATGTTGATTTTGTTGTTGTTTTTCAATGTTGAGGTTGTTGTTGAGTTTGTTGGTGTTTTTCAATGTTGAGGGTGTTGATGAATTTGTTGGTGTTTTTCAATGTTGAGGTTGTTGTTGAATTTGTTGGTGTTTTTCAATGTTGAGGTTGTTGTTGTTTTTAAATGTCGAGGTTGTTGTTGAATTTGTTGGTGTTTTTTCAATGTTGAGGTTGTTGTTGTTTTTCAATGTTGAGGTTGTTGTTGAATTTGATGGTGTTTTTCAATGTCGAGGTTGTTGTTGAATTTGTTGGTGTTTTTCAATGTTGAAGTTGTTGTTGAATTTGTCGGTGTTTTTCAATGTTGAGGTTGTTGTTGAATTTGTTGGTGTTTTTCAATGTTGAGTTTGTTGTTGTTTTTCAATGTTGAGGTTGTTGTTGAATTTGTTGGTGTTTTTCAATGTTGAGGTTGTTGTTGTTTTTCAATGTTGAGGTTGTTGTTGAATTTGTTGGTGTTTTTCAATGTTGAGGTTGTTGTTGTTTTTCAATGTTGAGGTTGTTGTTGAATTTGTTGGTGTTTTTCAATGTTGAGGTTGTTGTTGTTTTTCAATGTTGAGGTTGTTGTTGAATTTGTTGGTGTTTTTCAATGTTGAGGTTGTTCTTGAATTTGTTGGTGTTTTTCAATGTTGAGGTTGTTGTTGTTTTTCAATGTTGAGGTTGTTGAATTTGTTGGTGTTTTTCAATCTTGAGTTTGTTGTTGAATTTGTTGGTGTTTTTCAATGTTGAGGTTGTTATTGAATTTGTTGGTGTTTTTCAATGTTGATTTTGTTGTTGTTTTTCAATGTTGAGGTTGTTGTTGAGTTTGTTGGTGTTTTTCAATGTTGAGGGTGTTGATGAATTTGTTGGTGTTTTTCAATGTTGAGGTTGTTGTTGAATTTGTTGGTGTTTTTCAATGTTGAGGTTGTTGTTGTTTTTAAATGTCGAGGTTGTTGTTGAATTTGTTGCTGTTTTTTCAATGTTGAGGTTGTTGTTGTTTTTCAATGTTGAGGTTGTTGTTGAATTTGATGGTGTTTTTCAATGTCGAGGTTGTTGTTGAATTTGTTGGTGTTTTTCAATGTTGAAGTTGTTGTTGAAATTGTTGGTGTTTTTCAATTTCGAGGTTGTTGTTGAATTTGTTGGTGGTTTTCAATGTTGAAGTTTTTGTTGAATTTGTTGGTGTTTTTCAATGTTGAGGTTGTTGTTGTTTTTCAATGCTGAGGTTGATGTTGAATTTGTTGGTGTTTTTCAATGTTGAGGTTGTTGTTGAATTTGTTGGTGTTTTTCAATGTTGCGGTTGTTGTTGTTTTTCAATGTTGAGGATGTTGTTGAATTTGTTGGTGTTTTTCAATGTTGAGTTTGTTGTTGTTTTTCAATGTTGAGGTTGTTGTTGAATTTGTTGGTGTTTTTCAATGTTGAAGTTGTTGTTGAATTTGTTGTTGTTTTTCAATGTTGAGGTTGTTGCTGTTTTTCAATGTTGAGGTTGTTGTTGTTTTTCAATGTTGAGGATGTTGTTGAATTTGTTGGTGTTTTTCAATGTTGAAGTTGTTGTTGAATTTGTCGGTGTTTTTCAATGTTGAGGTTGTTGTTGAATTTGTTGGTGTTTTTCAATGTTGAGTTTGTTGTTGTTTTTCAATGTTGAGGTTGTTGTTGAATTTGTTGGTGTTTTTCAATGTTGAGGTTGTTGTTGTTTTTCAATGTTGAGGTTGTTGTTGAATTTGTTGGTGTTTTTCAATGTTGAGGTTGTTGTTGTTTTTCAATGTTGAGGTTGTTGTTGAATTTGTTGGTGTTTTTCAATGTTGAGGTTGTTGTTGTTTTTCAATGTTGAGGTTGTTGTTGAATTTGTTGGTGTTTTTCAATGTTGAGGTTGTTGTTGAATTTGTTGGTGTTTTTCAATGTTGAGGTTGTTGTTGTTTTTCAATGTTGAGGTTGTTGAATTTGTTGGTGTTTTTCAATCTTGAGTTTGTTGTTGAATTTGTTGGTGTTTTTCAATGTTGAGGTTGTTGTTGAATTTGTTGGTGTTTTTCAATGTTGATTTTGTTGTTGTTTTTCAATGTTGAGGTTGTTGTTGAGTTTGTTGGTGTTTTTCAATGTTGAGGGTGTTGATGAATTTGTTGGTGTTTTTCAATGTTGAGGTTGTTGTTGAATTTGTTGGTGTTTTTCAATGTTGAGGTTGTTGTTGTTTTTAAATGTCGAGGTTGTTGTTGAATTTGTTGGTGTTTTTTCAATGTTGAGGTTGTTGTTGTTTTTCAATGTTGAGGTTGTTGTTGAATTTGATGGTGTTTTTCAATGTCGAGGTTGTTGTTGAATTTGTTGGTGTTTTTCAATGTTGAAGTTGTTGTTGAATTTGTTGGTGTTTTTCAATTTCGAGGTTGTTGTTGAATTTGTTGGTGGTTTTCAATGTTGAAGTTTTTGTTGAATTTGTTGGTGTTTTTCAATGTTGAGGTTGTTGTTGTTTTTCAATGCTGAGGTTGATGTTGAATTTGTTGGTGTTTTTCAATGTTGAGGTTGTTGTTGAATTTGTTGGTGTTTTTCAATGTTGAGGTTGTTGTTGTTTTTCAATGTTGAGGATGTTGTTGAATTTGTTGGTGTTTTTCAATGTTGAAGTTGTTGTTGAATTTGTCGGTGTTTTTCAATGTTGAGGTTGTTGTTGAATTTGTTGGTGTTTTTCAATGTTGAGTTTGTTGTTGTTTTTCAATGTTGAGGTTGTTGTTGAATTTGTTGGTGTTTTTCAATGTTGAGGTTGTTGTTGTTTTTCAATGTTGAGGTTGTTGTTGAATTTGTTGGTGTTTTTCAATGTTGAGGTTGTTGTTGTTTTTCAATGTTGAGGTTGTTGTTGAATTTGTTGGTGTTTTTCAATGTTGAGGTTGTTGTTGTTTTTCAATGTTGAGGTTGTTGTTGAATTTGTTGGTGTTTTTCAATGTTGAGGTTGTTGTTGAATTTGTTGGTGTTTTTCAATCTTGAGTTTGTTGTTGAATTTGTTGGTGTTTTTCAATGTTGAGGTTGTTGTTGAATTTGTTGGTGTTTTTCAATGTTGATTTTGTTGTTGTTTTTCAATGTTGAGGTTGTTGTTGAGTTTGTTGGTGTTTTTCAATGTTGAGGGTGTTGATGAATTTGTTGGTGTTTTTCAATGTTGAGGTTGTTGTTGAATTTGTTGGTGTTTTTTCAATGTTGAGGTTGTTGTTGTTTTTCAATGTTGAGGTTGTTGTTGAATTTGATGGTGTTTTTCAATGTCGAGGTTGTTGTTGAATTTGTTGGTGTTTTTCAATGTTGAAGTTGTTGTTGAATTTGTTGGTGTTTTTCAATTTCGAGGTTGTTGTTGAATTTGTTGGTGGTTTTCAATGTTGAAGTTTTTGTTGAATTTGTTGGTGTTTTTCAATGTTGAGGTGGTTGTTGTTTTTCAATGCTGAGGTTGATGTTGAATTTGTTGGTGTTTTTCAATGTTGAGGTTGTTGTTGAATTTGTTGGTGTTTTTCAATGTTGCGGTTGTTGTTGTTTTTCAATGTTGAGGATGTTGTTGAATTTGTTGGTGTTTTTCAATGTTGAGTTTGTTGTTGTTTTTCAATGTTGAGGTTGTTGTTGAATTTGTTGGTGTTTTTCAATGTTGAAGTTGTTGTTGAATTTGTTGTTGTTTTTCAATGTTGAGGTTGTTGCTGTTTTTCAATGTTGAGGTTGTTGTTGAATTTGTTGGTGTTTTTCAATGTTGAGGTTGTTGTTGTTTTTAAATGTCGACGTTGTTGTTGAATTTGTTGGTGTTTTTTCAATGTTGAGGTTGTTGTTGTTTTTCAATGTTGAGGTTGTTGTTGAATTTGATGGTGTTTTTCAATGTCGAGGTTGTTGTTGAATTTGTTGGTGTTTTTCAATGTTGAAGTTGTTGTTGAATTTGTTGGTGTTTTTCAATTTCGAGGTTGTTGTTGAATTTGTTGGTGGTTTTCAATGTTGAAGTTTTTGTTGAATTTGTTGGTGTTTTTCAATGTTGTGGTTGTTGTTGTTTTTCAATGCTGATGTTGATGTTGAATTTGTTGGTGTTTTTCAATGTTGAGGTTGTTGTTGAATTTGTTGGTGTTTTTCAATGTTGCGGTTGTTGTTGTTTTTCAATGTTGAGGATGTTGTTGAATTTGTTGGTGTTTTTCAATGTTGAGGTTGTTGTTGTCTTTCAATGTTGAGGTTGTTGTTGAATTTGTTGGTGTTTTTCAATGTTGAAGTTGTTGTTGAATTTGTTGTTGTTTTTCAATGTTGAGGTTGTTGCTGTTTTTCAATGTTGAGGTTGTTGTTGAATTTGTTGGTGTTTTTCAATGTCGGGGTTGTTGTTGAATTTGTTGGTGTTTTTCAATGTTGAATTTTTTGTTGAATTTGTTGGAGATTTTCAATGTTGAGGTTGTTCTTTTTCAATGTTGAGGTTGTTGTTGAATTTGTTGGCGTTTTTAAATTTGAGGTTGTTGTTGAATTTGTTGGTGTTTTCAATGTTGAGGTTGTTGTTGAATTTGTTGGTGTTTTTAAATGTTGAGGTTGTTGTTGAATTTGCTGGTGTTTTGCAATGTTGAGGTTGTTGTTGTTTTTCAATGTTGAGGTTGTTGTTGAATTTGTTGGTGTTTTTCAATGTTGAGGTTGTTGTTGTTTTTCAATGTTGAGGTTGTTGTTGTATTTGTTGGGGTTTTTCAATTTCGAGGTTGTTGTTGAATTTGTTGGTGTTTTTCAATGTTGAAGTTGTTGTTGAATTTGTTGGTGTTTTTCAATGTTGAGGTTGTTGTTGTTTTTCAATGTTGAGGTTGTTGTTGTTTTTCAATGCTGAGGTTGTTGTTGAATTTGTTGGTGTGTTTCAATGTTGAGGTTGTTGTTGAATGTGTTGGTGTTTTTCAATGTTGAGGTTGTTGTTGTTTTTCAATGCTGAGGTTGTTGTTGAATTTGTTGGTGTTTTTCAATGTTGAGGTTGTTGTTGAATTTGTTGGTGTTTATCAATGTTGAGGTTGTTGTTGTTTTTCAATGTTGAGGTTGTTGTTGAATTTGTTGGTGTTTTTCAATGTTGAGGTTGTTGTTGTTTTTCAATGTTGAGGATGTTGTTGAATTTGTTGGTGTTTTTCAATGTTGAAGTTGTTGTTGAATTTGTCGGTGTTTTTCAATGTTGAGGTTGTTGTTGAATTTGTTGGTGTTTTTCAATGTTGAGTTTGTTGTTGTTTTTCAATGTTGAGGTTGTTGTTGAATTTGTTGGTGTTTTTCAATGTTGAGGTTGTTGTTGTTTTTCAATGTTGAGGTTGTTGTTGAATTTGTTGGTGTTTTTCAATGTTGAGGTTGTTGTTGTTTTTCAATGTTGAGGTTGTTGTTGAATTTGTTGGTGTTTTTCAATGTTGAGGTTGTTGTTGTTTTTCAATGTTGAGGTTGTTGTTGAATTTGTTGGTGTTTTTCAATGTTGAGGTTGTTGTTGAATTTGTTGGTGTTTTTCAATGTTGAGGTTGTTGTTGTTTTTCAATGTTGAGGTTGTTGAATTTGTTGGTGTTTTTCAATCTTGAGTTTGTTGTTGAATTTGTTGGTGTTTTTCAATTTTGAGGTTGTTGTTGAATTTGTTGGTGTTTTTCAATGTTGATTTTGTTGTTGTTTTTCAATGTTGAGGTTGTTGTTGAGTTTGTTGGTGTTTTTCAATATTGAGGTTGTTGATGAATTTGTTGGTGTTTTTCAATGTTGAGGTTGTTGTTGAATTTGTTGGTGTTTTTCAATGTTGAGGTTGTTGTTGTTTTTAAATGTCGAGGTTGTTGTTGAATTTGTTGGTGTTTTTTCAATGTTGAGGTTGTTGTTGTTTTTCAATGTTGAGGTTGTTGTTGAATTTGATGGTGTTTTTCAATGTCGAGGTTGTTGTTGAATTTGTTGGTGTTTTTCAATGTTGAAGTTGTTGTTGAATTTGTTGGTGTTTTTCAATTTCGAGGTTGTTGTTGAATTTGTTGGTGGTTTTCAATGTTGAAGTTTTTGTTGAATTTGTTGGTGTTTTTCAATGTTGAGGTTGTTGTTGTTTTTCAATGCTGAGGTTGATGTTGAATTTGTTGGTGTTTTTCAATGTTGAGGTTCTTGTTGAATTTGTTGGTGTTTTTCAATGTTGCGGTTGTTGTTGTTTTTCAATGTTGAGGATGTTGTTGAATTTGTTGGTGTTTTTCAATGTTGAGGTTGTTGTTGTTTTTCAATGTTGAGGTTGTTGTTGAATTTGTTGGTGTTTTTCAATGTTGAAGTTGTTGTTGAATTTGTTGTTGTTTTTCAATGTTGAGGTTGTTGCTGTTTTTCAATGTTGAGGTTGTTGTTGAATTTGTTGGTGTTTTTCAATGTCGGGGTTGTTGCTGAATTTGTTGGTGTTTTTCAATGTTGAATTTTTTGTTGAATTTGTTGGAGATTTTCAATGTTGAGGTTGTTCTTTTTCAATGTTGAGGTTGTTGTTGAATTTGTTGGCGTTTTTAAATGTTGAGGTTGTTGTTGAATTTGTTGGTGTTTTCAAAGTTGAGGTTGTTGTTGAATTTGTTGGTGTTTTTAAATGTTGAGGTTGTTGTTGAATTTGCTGGTGTTTTGCAATGTTGAGGTTGTTGTTGTTTTTCAATGTTGAGGTTGTTGTTGAATTTGTTGGTGTTTTTCAATGTTGAGGTTGTTGTTGTTTTTCAATGTTGATGTTGTTGTTGTATTTGTTGGGGTTTTTCAATTTCGAGGTTGTTGTTGAATTTGTTGGTGTTTTTCAATGTTGAAGTTGTTGTTGAATTTGTTGGTGTTTTTCAATGTTGAGGTTGTTGTTGTTTTTCAATGTTGAGGTTGTTGTTGTTTTTCAATGCTGAGGTTGTTGTTGAATTTGTTGGTGTGTTTCAATGTTGAGGTTGTTGTTGAATTTGCTGGTGTTTTTCAATGTTGAGGTTGTTGTTGTTTTTCAATGTTGAGGTTCTTGTTGAATTTGTTGGTGTTTTTCAATGTTTAGGTTGTTGTTGTTTTTCAATGTTGAGGTTGTTGTTGAATTTGTTGGTGTTTTTCAATGCTGAGGTTGTTGTTGAATTTGTTAGTGTTTTTCAATGTTGAGGTTGTTGTTGTTTTTCAATGTTGAGGTTGTTGTTGAATTTGTTGGTGTTTTTCAATGTTGAGTTTGTTGTTGTTTTTCAATGTTGAGGTTGTTGTTGAATTTGTTGGTGTTTTTCAATGTTGAGGTTGTTGTTGTTTTTCAATGTTGAGGTTGTTGTTGAATTTGTTGGTGTTTTTCAAAGTTGAGGTTGTTGTTGTTTTTCAATGTTGAGGTTGTTGTTGAATTTGTTGGTGCTTTTCATTGTTGAGGTTGTTGTTGAATTTGTTGGTGTTTTTCAATGTTGAGGTTGTTGTTGTTTTTCAATGTTGACGTTGTTGTTGAATTTGTTGGTGTTTTTCAATGTTGAGGTTGTTCTTTTTCAATGTTGAGGTTGTTGTTGAATTTGTTGGCGTTTTTAAATTTGAGGTTGTTGTTGAATTTGTTGGTGTTTTCAATGTTGAGGTTGTTGTTGAATTTGTTGGTGTTTTTAAATGTTGAGGTTGTTGTTGAATTTGCTGGTGTTTTGCCATGTTGTGGTTGTTGTTGTTTTTCAATGTTGAGGTTGTTGTTGAATTTGTTGGTGTTTTTCAATGTTGAGGTTGTTGTTGTTTTTCATTGTTGAGGTTGTTGTTGTATTTGTTGGGGTTTTTCAATTTCGAGGTTGTTGTTGAATTTGTTGGTGTTTTTCAATGTTGAAGTTGTTGTTGAATTTGTTGGTGTTTTTCAATGTTGAGGTTGTTGTTGTTTTTCAATGTTGAGGTTGTTGTTGTTTTTCAATGCTGAGGTTGTTGTTGAATTTGTTGGTGTGTTTCAATGTTGAGGTTGTTGTTGAATTTGTTGGTGTTTTTCAATGTTGAGGTTGTTGTTGTTTTTCAATGCTGAGGTTGTTGTTGAATTTGTTCGTGTTTTTCAATGTTGAGGTTGTTGTTGAATTTGTTGGTGTTTATCAATGTTGAGGTTGTTGTTGTTTTTCAATGTTGAGGTTGTTGTTGAATTTGTTGGTGTTTTTCAATGTTGAGGTTGTTGTTGTTTTTCAATGTTGAGGATGTTGTTGAATTTGTTGGTGTTTTTCAATGTTGAAGTTGTTGTTGAATTTGTCGGTGTTTTTCAATGTTGAGGTTGTTGTTGAATTTGTTGGTGTTTTTCAATGTTGAGTTTGTTGTTGTTTTTCAATGTTGAGGTTGTTGTTGAATTTGTTGGTGTTTTTCAATGTTGAGGTTGTTGTTGTTTTTCAATGTTGAGGTTGTTGTTGAATTTGTTGGTGTTTTTCAATGTTGAGGTTGTTGTTGTCTTTAAATGTTGAGGTTGTTGTTGAATTTGTTGGTGTTTTTCAATGTTGAGGTTGTTGTTGTTTTTCAATGTTGAGGTTGTTGTTGAATTTGTTGGTGTTTTTCAATGTTGAGGTTGTTGTTGAATTTGTTGGTGTTTTTCAATGTTGAGGTTGTTGTTGTTTTTCAATGTTGAGGTTGTTGAATTTGTTGGTGTTTTTCAATCTTGAGTTTGTTGTTGAATTTGTTGGTGTTTTTCAATGTTGAGGTTGTTGTTGAATTTGTTGGTGTTTTTCAATGTTGATTTTGTTGTTGTTTTTCAATGTTGAGGTTGTTGTTGAGTTTGTTGGTGTTTTTCAATGTTGAGGTTGTTGATGAATTTGTTGGTGTTTTTCAATGTTGAGGTTGTTGTTGAATTTGTTGGTGTTTTTCAATGTTGAGGTTGTTGTTGTTTTTAAATGTCGAGGTTGTTGTTGAATTTGTTGGTGTTTTTTCAATGTTGAGGTTGTTGTTGTTTTTCAATGTTGAGGTTGTTGTTGAATTTGATGGTGTTTTTCAATGTCGAGGTTGTTGTTGAATTTGTTGGTGTTTTTCAATGTTGAAGTTGTTGTTGAATTTGTTGGTGTTTTTCAATTTCGAGGTTGTTGTTGAATTTGTTGGTGGTTTTCAATGTTGAAGTTTTTGTTGAATTTGTTGGTGTTTTTCAATGTTGAGGTTGTTGTTGTTTTTCAATGCTGAGGTTGATGTTGAATTTGTTGGTGTTTTTCAATGTTGAGGTTGCTGTTGAATTTGTTGGTGTTTTTCAATGTTGCGGTTGTTGTTGTTTTTCAATGTTGAGGATGTTGTTGAAATTGTTGGTGTTTTTCAATGTTGAGTTTGTTGTTGTTTTTCAATGTTGAGGTTGTTGTTGAATTTGTTGGTGTTTTTCAATGTTGAAGTTGTTGTTGAATTTGTTGTTGTTTTTCAATGTTGAGGTTGTTGCTGTTTTTCAATGTTGAGGTTGTTGTTGAATTTGTTGGTGTTTTTCAATGTCGGGGTTGTTGCTGAATTTGTTGGTGTTTTTCAATGTTGAATTTTGTGTTGAATTTGTTGGAGATTTTCAATGTTGAGGTTGTTCTTTTTCAATGTTGAGGTTGTTGTTGAATTTGTTGGCGTTTTTAAATGTTGAGGTTGTTGTTGAATTTGTTGGTGTTTTCAATGTTGAGGTTGTTGTTGAATTTGTTGGTGTTTTTCAATGTTGAGGTTGTTGTTGTTTTTCAATGTTGAGGTTGTTGTTGTTTTTCAATGCTGAGGTTGTTGTTGAATTTGTTGGTGTGTTTCAATGTTGAGGTTGTTGTTGAATTTGCTGGTGTTTTTCAATGTTGAGGTTGTTGTTGTTTTTCAATGTTGAGGTTGTTGTTGAATTTGTTGGTGTTTTTCAATGTTTAGGTTGTTGTTGTTTTTCAATGTTGAGGTTGTTGTTGAATTTGTTGGTGTTTTTCAATGCTGAGGTTGTTGTTGAATTTGTTTGTGTTTTTCAATGTTGAGGTTGTTGTTGTTTTTCAATGTTGAGGTTGTTGTTGAATTTGTTGGTGTTTTTCAATGTTGAGTTTGTTGTTGTTTTTCAATGTTGAGGTTGTTGTTGAATTTGTTGGTGTTTTTCAATGTTGAGGTTGTTGTTGTTTTTCAATGTTGAGGTTGTTGTTGAATTTGTTGTTGTTTTTCAATGTTGAGGTTGTTGTTGAATTTGTTGGTGCTTTTCATTGTTGAGGTTGTTGTTGAATTTGTTGGTGTTTTTCAATGTTGAGGTTGTTGTTGTTTTTCAATGTTGAGGTTGTTGTTGAATTTGTTGGTGTTTTTCAATGTTGAGGTTGTTGCTGAATTTGTTGGTGTTTTTCAATGTTGAGGTTGTTGTTGAATTTGTTGGTGTTTTTCAATGTTGAGGTTGTTGCTGTTTTTCAATGTTGAGGTTGTTGTTGAATTTGTTGGTGTTTTTCAATGTTCAGATTGTTGTTGTTTTTCAATGTTGAGGTTGTTGTTGAATTTGTTGGTGTTTTTAAATGTTGAGGTTGTTGCTGAATTTGTTGGTGTTTTTCAATGTTGAGGTTGTTGTTGTTTTTCAATGTTGAGGTTGTTGTTGAATTTGTTGGTGTTTTTCAATGTTGAGGTTGTTGTTGAATTTGTTGGTGTTTTTCAATGTTTAGGTTGTTGTTGTTTTTCAATGTTGAGGTTGTTCTTGAATTTGTTGGTGTTTTTCAATGTTGAGGTTGTTGTTGAATTTGTTGGTGTTTATCAATGTTGAGGTTGTTGTTGTTTTTCAATGTTGAGGTTGTTGTTGAATTTGTTGGTGTTTTTCAATGTTGAGTTTGTTGTTGTTTTTCAATGTTGAGGTTGTTGTTGAATTTGTTGGTGTTTTTCAATGTTGAGGTTGTTGTTGTTTTTCAATGTTGAGGTTGTTGTTGAATTTGTTGGTGTTTTTCAATGTTGAGGTTGTTGTTGTTTTTCAATGTTGAGGTTGTTGTTGAATTTGTTGGTGCTTTTCAATGTTGAGGTTGTTGTTGAATTTGTTGGTGTTTTTCAATGTTGAGGTTGTTGCTGTTTTTCAATGTTGAGGTTGTTGTTGAATTTGTTGGTGTTTTTCAATGTTGAGATTGTTGTTGTTTTTCAATGTTGAGGTTGTTGTTGAATTTGTTGGTGTTTTTAAATGTTGAGGTTGTTGCTGAATTTGTTGGTGTTTTTCAATGTTGAGGTTGTTGTTGTTTTTCAATGTTGAGGTTGTTGTTGAATTTGTTGGTGTTTTTCAATGTGGAGGTTGTTGTTGTTTTTCAATGTTGAGGTTGTTGTTGAATTTGTTGGTGTTTTTCAATTTCGAGGTTGTTGTTGAATTTGTTGGCGTTTTTCAATGTTGAAGTTGTTGTTGAATTTGTTGGTGTTTTTCAATGTTGAGGTTGTTGTTGTTTTTCAATGTTGAGGTTGTTGTTGAATTTGTTGGTGTTTTTCAATGTTGAGGTTGTTGTTGTTTTTCAATGCTGAGGTTGTTGTTGAATTTGTTGGTGTTTTTCAATGTTGAGGTTGTTGTTGAATTTGTTGGTGTTTTTCAATGTTGAGGTTGTTGTTGTTTTTCAATGTTGAGGTTGTTGTTGAATTTGTTGGTGTTTTTCAATTTCGAGGTTGTTGTTGTTTTTCAATGTTGAGGTTGTTGTTGAATTTGTTGGTGTTTTTCAATGTTGAGGTTGTTGTTTAATTTGTTGGTGTTTTTCAATGTTGAGGTTGCTGTAGTTTTTAAATGTTGAGGTTATTGTAGAATTTGTTGGTGTTTTTCAATGTTGAGGTTGTTGTTGTTTTTCAATGTTGAGGTTGTTGTTGAATTTGTTGGTGTTTTTCAATGTTGAGGTTGTTGTTGTTTTTCAATGTTGAGGTTGTTGTTGTTTTTCAATGCTGAGGTTGTTGTTGAATTTGTTGGTGTGTTTCAATGTTGAGGTTGTTGTTGAATTTGTTGGTGTTTTTCAATGTTGAGGTTGTTGTTGTTTTTCAATGTTGAGGTTGATGTTGAATTTGTTTTTGTTTTTCAATGTTTAGGTTGTTGTTGTTTTTCAATGTTGAGGTTGTTGTTGAATTTGTTGGTGTTTTTCAATGCTGAGGTTGTTGTTGAATTTGTTGGTGTTTTTCAATGTTGAGGTTGTTGTTGTTTTTCAATGTTGAGGTTGTTGTTGAATTTGTTGGTGTTTTTGAATGTTGAGTTTGTTGTTGTTTTTCAATGTTGAGGTTGTTGTTGAATTTGTTGGTGTTTTTCAATGTTGAGGTTGTTGTTGTTTTTCAATGTTGATGTTGTTGTTGAATTTGTTGGTGTTTTTCAAAGTTGAGGTTGTTGTTGTTTTTCAATGTTGACGTTGTTGTTGAATTTGTTGGTGCTTTTCATTGTTGAGGTTGTTGTTGAATTTGTTGGTGTTTTTCAATGTTGAGGTTGTTGTTGTTTTTCATTGTTGAGGTTGTTGAATTTGTTGGTGTTTTTCAATCTTGAGTTTGTTGTTGAATTTGTTGGTGTTTTTCAATGTTGAGGTTGTTGTTGAATTTGTTGGTGTTTTTCAATGTTGATTTTGTTGTTGTTTTTCAATGTTGAGGTTGTTGTTGAATTTGTTGGTGTTTTTCAATGCTGAGGTTGTTGATGAATTTGTTGGTGTTTTTCAATGTTGAGGTTGTTGTTGAATTTGTTGGTGTTTTTCAATGTTGAGGTTGTTGTTGTTTTTCAATGTTGAGGTTGTTGTTGAATTTGTTGGTGTTTTTTCAATTTTGAGGTTGTTGGTGTTTTTCAATGTTGAGGTTGTTGTTGAATTTGTTGGTGTTTTTCAATGTCGAGGTTGTTGTTGAATTTGTTGGTGTTTTTCAATGTTGAAGTTGTTGTTGAATTTGTTGGTGTTTTTCAATTTCGAGGTTGTTGTTGAACTTGTTGGTGTTTTTCAATGTTGAAGTTTTTGTTGAATTTGTTGGTGTTTTTCAATGTTGAGGTTGTTGTTGTTTTTCAATGCTGAGGTTGATGTTGAATTTGTTGGTGTTTTTCAATGTTGAGGTTGTTGTTGAATTTGTTGGTGTTTTTCAATGTTGAGGTTGTTGTTGTTTTTCAATGTTGAGGTTGTTGTTGAATTTGTTGGTGTTTTTCAATGTTGAGGTTGTTGTTGTTTTTCAATGTTGAGGTTGTTGTTGAATTTGTTGGTGTTTTTCAATGTTGAAGTTGTTGTTGAATTTGTTGGTGTTTTTCAATGTTGAGGTTGTTGTTGTTTTTCAATGTTGAGGTTGTTGTTGAATTTGTTGGTGTTTTTCAATGTCGGGGTTGTTGTTGAATTAGTTGGTGTTTTTCAATGTTGAATTTTTTGTTGAATTTGTGGGAGTTTTTCAATGTTGAGGTTGTTGTTTTTCAACGTTGAGGTTGTTGTTGAATTTGTTGGCGTTTTTCAATGTTGAGGTTGTTGTTGAATTTGTTGGTGTTTTCAATGTTGAGGTTGTTGTTGAATTTGTTGGTGTTTTTCAATGTTGAGGTTGTTGTTGAATTTGTTGGTGTTTTTCAATGTTGAGGTTGTTGTTGTTTTTCAATGTTGAGGTTGTTGAATTTGTTGGTGTTTTTCAATCTTGAGTTTGTTGTTCAATTTGTTGGTGTTTTTCAATGTTGAGGTTGTTGTTGAATTTGTTGGTGTTTTTCAATGTTGAGGTTGTTGTTGTTTTTCAATGTTGAGGTTGTTGTTGAGTTTGTTGGTGTTTTTCAATGTTGAGGTTGTTGTTGAATTTGTTGGTGTTTTTCAATGTTGAAGTTGTTGAATTTGTTGTTGTTTTTCAATGTTGAGGTTGTTGTTGAATTTGTTGGTGTTTTTCAATGTTGAGTTTGTTGTTGTTTTTCAATGTTGAGGTTGTTGTTGAATTTGTTGGTGTTTTTCAATGTTGAGGTTGTTGTTGTTTTTCAATGTTGAGGTTGTTGTTGAATTTGTTGGTGTTTTTCAATGTTGAGGTTGTTGTTGTTTTTCAATGTTGAGGTTGTTGTTGAATTTGTTGGTGCTTTTCAATGTTGAGGTTGTTGTTGAATTTGTTGGTGTTTTTCAATGTTGAGGTTGTTGCTGTTTTTCAATGTTGAGGTTGTTGTTGAATTTGTTGGTGTTTTTCAATGTTGAGATTGTTGTTGTTTTTCAATGTTGAGGTTGTTGTTGAATTTGTTGGTGTTTTTAAATGTTGAGGTTGTTGCTGAATTTGTTGGTGTTTTTCAATGTTGAGGTTGTTGTTGTTTTTCAATGTTGAGGTTGTTGTTGAATTTGTTGGTGTTTTTCAATGTTGAGGTTGTTGTTGTTTTTCAATGTTGAGGTTGTTGTTGAATTTGTTGGTGTTTTTCAATTTCGAGGTTGTTGTTGAATTTGTTGGCGTTTTTCAATGTTGAAGTTGTTGTTGAATTTGTTGGTGTTTTTCAATGTTGAGGTTGTTGTTGTTTTTCAATGTTGAGGTTGTTGTTGAATTTGTTGGTGTTTTTCAATGTTGAGGTTGTTGTTGTTTTTCAATGCTGAGGTTGTTGTTGAATTTGTTGGTGTTTTTCAATGTTGAGGTTGTTGTTGAATTTGTTGGTGTTTTTCAATGTTGAGGTTGTTGTTGAATTTGTTGGTGTTTTTCAATTTCGAGGTTGTTGTTGTTTTTCAATGTTGAGGTTGTTGTTGAATTTGTTGGTGTTTTTCAATGTTGAGGTTGTTGTTGAATTTGTTGGTGTTTTTCAATGTTGAGGTTGTTGTAGTTTTTAAATGTTGAGGTTATTGTAGAATTTGTTGGTGTTTTTCAATGTTGAGGTTGTTGTTGTTTTTCAATGTTGAGGTTGTTGTTGAATTTGTTGGTGTTTTTCAATGTTGAGGTTGTTGTTGTTTTTCAATGTTGAGGTTGTTGTTGTTTTTCAATGCTGAGGTTGTTGTTGAATTTGTTGGTGTGTTTCAATGTTGAGGTTGTTGTTGAATTTGTTGGTGTTTTTCAATGTTGAGGTTGTTGTTGTTTTTCAAAGTTGAGGTTGTTGTTGAATTTGTTGGTGTTTTTCAATGTTTAGGTTGTTGTTGTTTTTCAATGTTGAGGTTGTTGTTGAATTTGTTGGTGTTTTTCAATGTTGAGGTTGTTGTTGATTTTCAATGTTAAGGTTGTTGTTGAATTTGTTGGTGTTTTTCAATGTTGAGGTTGTTTTTGAATTTGTTGGTTTTTTCAATGTTGAGGTTGTTGTTGAATTTGTTGGTGTTTTTCAATGTTGAGGTTGTTGTTGAATTTGTTGGTGTTTTTCAATGTTGAGGTTGTTGTTGTTTTTCAATGTTGAGGTTGTTGAATTTGTTGGTGTTTTTCAATCTTGAGTTTGTTGTTGAATTTGTTGGTGTTTTTCAATGTTGAGGTTGTTGTTGAATTTGTTGGTGTTTTTCAATGTTGAGGTTTTTGTTGTTTTTCAATGTTGAGGTTGTTGTTGAGTTTGTTGGTGTTTTTCAATGTTGAGGTTGTTGTTGAATTTGTTGGTGTTTTTCAATGTTGAAGTTGTTGAATTTGTTGTTGTTTTTCAATGTTGAGGTTGTTGTTGAATTTGTTGGTGTTTTTCAATGTTGAGTTTGTTGTTGTTTTTCAATGTTGAGGTTGTTGTTGAATTTGTTGGTGTTTTTCAATGTTGAGGTTGTTGTTGTTTTTCAATGTTGAGGTTGTTGTTGAATTTGTTGGTGTTTTTCAATGTTGAGGTTGTTGTTGTTTTTCAATGTTGAGGTTGTTGTTGAATTTGTTGGTGCTTTTCAATGTTGAGGTTGTTGTTGAATTTGTTGGTGTTTTTCAATGTTGAGGTTGTTGCTGTTTTTCAATGTTGAGGTTGTTGTTGAATTTGTTGGTGTTTTTCAATGTTGAGATTGTTGTTGTTTTTCAATGTTGAGGTTGTTGTTGAATTTGTTGGTGTTTTTAAATGTTGAGGTTGTTGCTGAATTTGTTGGTATTTTTCAATGTTGAGGTTGTTGTTGTTTTTCAATGTTGAGGTTGTTGTTGAATTTGTTGGTGTTTTTCAATGTTGAGGTTGTTGTTGTTTTTCAATGTTGAGGTTGTTGTTGAATTTGTTGGTGTTTTTCAATTTCGGGGTTGTTGTTGAATTTGTTGGCGTTTTTCAATGTTGAAGTTGTTGTTGAATTTGTTGGTGTTTTTCAATGTTGAGGTTGTTGTTGTTTTTCAATGTTGAGGTTGTTGTTGAATTTGTTGGTGTTTTTCAATGTTGAGGTTGTTGTTGTTTTTCAATGCTGAGGTTGTTGTTGAATTTGTTGGTCTTTTTCAATGTTGAGGTTGTTGTTGAATTTGTTGGTGTTTTTCAATGTTGAGGTTGTTGTTGTTTTTCAATGTTGAGGTTGTTGTTGAATTTGTTGGTGTTTTTCAATTTCGAGGTTGTTGTTGTTTTTCAATGTTGAGGTTGTTGTTGAATTTGTTGGTGTTTTTCAATGTTGAGGTTGTTGTTGAATTTGTTGGTGTTTTTCAATGTTGAGGTTGTTGTAGTTTTTAAATGTTGAGGTTATTGTAGAATTTGTTGGTGTTTTTCAATGTTGAGGTTGTTGTTGTTTTTCAATGTTGAGGTTGTTGTTGAATTTGTTGGTGTTTTTCAATGTTGAGGTTGTTGTTGTTTTTCAATGTTGAGGTTGTTGTTGTTTTTCAATGCTGAGGTTGTTGTTGAATTTGTTGGTGTGTTTCAATGTTGAGGTTTTTGTTGAATTTGTTGGTGTTTTTCAATGTTGAGGTTGTTGTTGTTTTTCAAAGTTGAGGTTGTTGTTGAATTTGTTGGTGTTTTTCAATGTTTAGGTTGTTGTTGTTTTTCAATGTTGAGGTTGTTGTTGAATTTGTTGGTGTTTTTCAATGCTGAGGTTGTTGATGAATTTGTTGGTGTTTTTCAATGTTGAGGTTGTTGTTGTTTTTCAATGTTGAGGTTGTTGTTGAATTTGTTGGTGTTTTTCAATGTTGAGTTTGTTGTTGTTTTTCAATGTTGAGGTTGTTGTTGAATTTGTTGGTGTTTTTCAATGTTGAGGTTGTTGTTGTTTTTCACTGTTGAGGTTGTTGTTGAATTTGTTGGTGTTTTTCAAAGTTGAGGTTGTTGTTGTTTTTCAATGTTGAGGTTGTTGTTGAATTTGTTGGTGCTTTTCATTGTTGAGGTTGTTGTTGAATTTGTTGGTGTTTTTCAATGTTGAGGTTGTTGTTGTTTTTCATTGTTGAGGTTGTTGAATTTGTTGGTGTTTTTCAATCTTGAGTTTGTTGTTGAATTTGTTGGTGTTTTTCAATGTTGATTTTGTTGTTGTTTTTCAATGTTGAGGTTGTTGTTGAATTTGTTGGTGTTTTTCAATGTTGAGGTTGTTGATGAATTTGTTGGTGTTTTTCAATGTTGAGGTTGTTGTTGAATTTGTTGGTGTTTTTCAATGTTGAGGTTGTTGTTGTTTTTAAATGTTGAGGTTGTTGTTGAATTTGTTGGTGTTTTTTCAATTTTGAGGTTGTTGTTGTTTTTCAAAGTTGAGGTTGTTGTTGAATTTGTTGGTGTTTTTCAATGTTTAGGTTGTTGTTGTTTTTCAATGTTGAGGTTGTTGTTGAATTTGTTGGTGTTTTTCAATGCTGAGGTTGTTGTTGAATTTGTTGGTGTTTTTCAATGTTGAGGTTGTTGTTGTTTTTCAATGTTGAGGTTGTTGTTGAATTTGTTGGTGTTTTTCAATGTTGAGTTTGTTGTTGTTTTTCAATGTTGAGGTTGTTGTTGAATTTGTTGGTGTTTTTCAATGTTGAGGTTGTTGTTGTTTTTCAATGTTGAGGTTGTTGTTGAATTTGTTGGTGTTTTTCAAAGTTGAGGTTGTTGTTGTTTTTCAATGTTGAGGTTGTTGTTGAATTTGTTGGTGCTTTTCATTGTTGAGGTTGTTGTTGAATTTGTTGGTGTTTTTCAATGTTGAGGTTGTTGTTGTTTTTCATTGTAGAGGTTGTTGAATTTGTTGTTGTTTTTCAATCTTGAGTTTGTTGTTGAATTTGTTGGTGTTTTTCAATGTTGATTTTGTTGTTGTTTTTCAATGTTGTGGTTGTTGTTGAATTTGTTGGTGTTTTTCAATGTTGAGGTTGTTGATGAATTTGTTGGTGTTTTTCAATGTTGAGGTTGTTGTTGAATTTGTTGGTGTTTTTCAATGTTGAGGTTGTTGTTGTTTTTAAATGTTGAGGTTGTTGTTGAATTTGTTGGTGTTTTTTCAATTTTGAGGTTGTTGGTGTTTTTCAATGTTGAGGTTGTTGTTGAATTTGTTGGTGTTTTTCAATGTCGAGGTTGTTGTTGAATTTGTTGGTGTTTTTCAATGTTGAAGTTGTTGTTGAATTTGTTGGTGTTTTTCAATTTCGAGGTTGTTGTTGAATTTGTTGGTGTTTTTCAATGTTGAAGTTTTTGTTGAATTTGTTGGTGCTTTTCAATGTTGAGGTTGTTGTTCTTTTTCAATGCTGAGGTTGATGTTGAATTTGTTGGTGTTTTTCAATGTTGAGGTTGTTGCTGAATTTGTTGGTGTTTTTCAATGTTGAGGTTGTTGTTGTTTTTCAATGTTGAGGTTGTTGTTGAATTTGTTGGTGTCTTTCAATGTTGAGGTTGTTGTTGTTTTTCAATGTTGAGGTTGTTGTTGAATTTGTTGGTGTTTTTCAATGTTGAAGTTGTTGTTGAATTTGTTGGTGTTTTTCAATGTTGAGGTTGTTGTTGTTTTTCAATGTTGAGGTTGTTGTTGAATTTGTTGTTGTTTTTCAATGTTGAGGTTGTTGTTGAATTAGTTGGTGTTTTTCAATGTTGAATTTTTTGTTGAATTTGTGGGAGTTTTTCAATGTTGAGGTTGTTGTTTTTCAATGTTGAGGTTGTTGTTGAATTTGTTGGCGTTTTTCAATGTTGAGGTTGTTGTTGAATTTGTTGGTGTTTTCAATGTTGAGGTTGTTGTTGAATTTGTTGGTGTTTTTCAATGTTGAGGTTGTTGTTGAATTTGTTGGTGTTTTTCAATGTTGAGGTTGTTGTTGTTTTTCAATGTTGAGGTTGTTGAATTTGTTGGTGTTTTTCAATCTTGAGTTTGTTGTTGAATTTGTTGGTGTTTTTCAATGTTGAGGTTGTTGTTGAATTTGTTGGTGTTTTTCAATGTTGAGGTTGTTGTTGTTTTTCAATGTTGAGGTTGTTGTTGAGTTTGTTGGTGTTTTTCAATGTTGAGGTTGTTGTTGAATTTGTTGGTGTTTTTCAATGTTGAAGTTGTTGAATTTGTTGGTGTTTTTCAATGTTGAGGCTGTTGTTGTTTTTAAATGTTGAGGTTGTTGTTGAATTTGTTGGTGTTTTTTCAATTTTGAGGTTGTTGGTGTTTTTCAATGTTGAGGTTGTTGTTGTTTTTAAATGTTGAAGTTTTTGTTGAATTTGTTGGTGTTTTTCAATGTTGAGGTTGTTGTTGTTTTTCAATGCTGAGGTTGTTGTTGAATTTGTTGGTGCTTTTCAATGTTGAGGTTGTTGTTGAATTTGTTGGTGTTTATCAATGTTGAGGTTGTTGTTGTTTTTCAATGTTGAGGTTGTTGTTGAATTTGTTGGTGTTTTTCAATGTTGAGGTTGTTGTTGTTTTTCAATGTTGAGGATGTTGTTGAATTTGTTGGTGTTTTTCAATGTTGAAGTTGTTGTTGAATTTGTCGGTGTTTTTCAATGTTGAGGTTGTTGTTGAATTTGTTGGTGTTTTTCAATGTTGAGTTTGTTGTTGTTTTTCAATGTTGAGGTTGTTGAATTTGTTGGTGTTTTTCAATCTTGAGTTTGTTGTTGAATTTGTTGGTGTTTTTCAATGTTGATTTTGTTGTTGTTTTTCAATGTTGAGGTTGTTGTTGAATTTGTTGGTGTTTTTCAATGTTGAGGTTGTTGATGAATTTGTTGGTGTTTTTCAATGTTGAGGTTGTTGTTGAATTTGTTGGTGTTTTTCAATGTTGAGGTTGTTGTTGTTTTTAAATGTTGAGGTTGTTGTTGAATTTGTTGGTGTTTTTTCAATTTTGAGGTTGTTGTTGTTTTTCAAAGTTGAGGTTGTTGTTGAATTTGTTGGTGTTTTTCAATGTTTAGGTTGTTGTTGTTTTTCAATGTTGAGGTTGTTGTTGAATTTGTTGGTGTTTTTCAATGCTGAGGTTGTTGTTGAATTTGTTGGTGTTTTTCAATGTTGAGGTTGTTGTTGTTTTTCAATGTTGAGGTTGTTGTTGAATTTGTTGGTGTTTTTCAATGTTGAGTTTGTTGTTGTTTTTCAATGTTGAGGTTGTTGTTGAATTTGTTGGTGTTTTTCAATGTTGAGGTTGTTGTTGTTTTTCAATGTTGAGGTTGTTGTTGAATTTGTTGGTGTTTTTCAAAGTTGAGGTTGTTGTTGTTTTTCAATGTTGAGGTTGTTGTTGAATTTGTTGGTGCTTTTCATTGTTGAGGTTGTTGTTGAATTTGTTGGTGTTTTTCAATGTTGAGGTTGTTGTTGTTTTTCATTGTTGAGGTTGTTGAATTTGTTGTTGTTTTTCAATCTTGAGTTTGTTGTTGAATTTGTTGGTGTTTTTCAATGTTGATTTTGTTGTTGTTTTTCAATGTTGAGGTTGTTGTTGAATTTGTTGGTGTTTTTCAATGTTGAGGTTGTTGATGAATTTGTTGGTGTTTTTCAATGTTGAGGTTGTTGTTGAATTTGTTGGTGTTTTTCAATGTTGAGGTTGTTGTTGTTTTTAAATGTTGAGGTTGTTGTTGAATTTGTTGGTGTTTTTTCAATTTTGAGGTTGTTGGTGTTTTTCAATGTTGAGGTTGTTGTTGAATTTGTTGGTGTTTTTCAATGTCGAGGTTGTTGTTGAATTTGTTGGTGTTTTTCAATGTTGAAGTTGTTGTTGAATTTGTTGGTGTTTTTCAATTTCGAGGTTGTTGTTGAATTTGTTGGTGTTTTTCAATGTTGAAGTTTTTGTTGAATTTGTTGGTGCTTTTCAATGTTGAGGTTGTTGTTGTTTTTCAATGCTGAAGTTTTTGTTGAATTTGTTGGTGCTTTTCAATGTTGAGGTTGTTGTTGTTTTTCAATGCTGAGGTTGATGTTGAATTTGTTGGTGTTTTTCAATGTTGAGGTTGTTGCTGAATTTGTTGGTGTTTTTCAATGTTGAGGTTGTTGTTGTTTTTCAATGTTGAGGTTGTTGTTGAATTTGTTGGTGTCTTTCAATGTTGAGGTTGTTGTTGTTTTTCAATGTTGAGGTTGTTGTTCAATTTGTTGGTGTTTTTCAATGTTGAAGTTGTTGTTGAATTTGTTGGTGTTTTTCAATGTTGAGGTTGTTGTTGTTTTTCAATGTTGAGGTTGTTGTTGAATTTGTTGTTGTTTTTCAATGTTGAGGTTGTTGTTGAATTAGTTGGTGTTTTTCAATGTTGAATTTTTTGTTGAATTTGTGGGAGTTTTTCAATGTTGAGGTTGTTGTTTTTCAATGTTGAGGTTGTTGTTGAATTTGTTGGCGTTTTTCAATGTTGAGGTTGTTGTTGAATTTGTTGGTGTTTTCAATGTTGAGGTTGTTGTTGAATTTGTTGGTGTTTTTCAATGTTGAGGTTGTTGTTGAATTTGTTGGTGTTTTTCAATGTTGAGGTTGTTGTTGTTTTTCAATGTTGAGGTTGTTGAATTTGTTGGTGTTTTTCAATCTTGAGTTTGTTGTTGAATTTGTTGGTGTTTTTCAATGTTGAGGTTGTTGTTGAATTTGTTGGTGTTTTTCAATGTTGAGGTTGTTGTTGTTTTTCAATGTTGAGGTTTTTGTTGAGTTTGTTGGTGTTTTTCAATGTTGAGGTTGTTGTTGAATTTGTTGGTGTTTTTCAATGTTGAAGTTGTTGAATTTGTTGGTGTTTTTCAATGTTGAGGCTGTTGTTGTTTTTAAATGTTGAGGTTGTTGTTGAATTTGTTGGTGTTTTTTCAATTTTGAGGTTGTTGGTGTTTTTCAATGTTGAGGTTGTTGTTGTTTTTAAATGTTGAAGTTTTTGTTGAATTTGTTGGTGTTTTTCAATGTTGAGGTTGTTGTTGTTTATCAATGCTGAGGTTGTTGTTGAATTTGTTGGTGCTTTTCAATGTTGAGGTTGTTGTTGAATTTGTTGGTGTTTATCAATGTTGAGGTTGTTGTTGTTTTTCAATGTTGAGGTTGTTGTTGAATTTGTTGGTGTTTTTCAATGTTGAGGTTGTTGTTGTTTTTCAATGTTGAGGATGTTGTTGAATTTGTTGGTGTTTTTCAATGTTGAAGTTGTTGTTGAATTTGTCGGTGTTTTTCAATGTTAAGGTTGTTGTTGAATTTGTTGGTGTTTTTCAATGTTGAGTTTGTTGTTGTTTTTCAATGTTGAGGTTGTTGTTGAATTTGTTGGTGTTTTTCAATGTTGAGGTTGTTGTTGTTTTTCAATGTTGAGGTTGTTGTTGAATTTGTTGGTGTTTTTCAATGTTGAGGTTGTTGTTGTTTTTCAATGTTGAGGTTGTTGTTGAATTTGTTGGTGTTTTTCAATGTTGAGGTTGTTGTTGAATTTGTTGGTGTTTTTCAATGTTGAGGTTGTTGTTGTTTTTCAATGTTGAGGTTGTTGAATTTGTTGGTGTGTTTCAATGTTGAGGTTGTTGTTGAATTTGTTGGTGTTTTTCAATGTTGAGGTTGTTGTTGAATTTGTTGGTGTTTTTCAATGTTGATTTTGTTGTTGTTTTTCAATGTTGAGGTTGTTGTTGAATTTGTTGGTGTTTTTCAATGTTGAGGTTGTTGTTGAATTTGTTGGTGTTTTTCAATGTTGAGGTTGTTGTTGTTTTTCAACGTTGAGGTTGTTGTTGAGTTTGTTGGTGTTTTTCAATGTTGAGGTTGTTGTTGAATTTGTTGGTGTTTTTCAATGTTGAAGTTGTTGAATTTGTTGTTGTTTTTCAATGTTGAGGTTGTTGTTGAATTTGTTGGTGTTTTTCAATGTTGAGTTTGTTGTTGTTTTTCAATGTTGAGGTTGTTGTTGAATTTGTTGGTGTTTTTCAATGTTGAGGTTGTTGTTGTTTTTCAATGTTGAGGTTGTTGTTGAATTTGTTGGTGTTTTTCAATGTTGAGGTTGTTGTTGTTTTTCAATGTTGAGGTTGTTGTTGAATTTGTTGGTGCTTTTCAATGTTGAGGTTGTTGTTGAATTTGTTGGTGTTTTTCAATGTTGAGGTTGTTGCTGTTTTTCAATGTTGAGGTTGTTGTTGAATTTGTTGGTGTTTTTCAATGTTGAGATTGTTGTTGTTTTTCAATGTTGAGGTTGTTGTTGAATTTGTTGGTGTTTTTAAATGTTGAGGTTGTTGCTGAATTTGTTGGTGTTTTTCAATGTTGAGGTTGTTGTTGTTTTTCAATGTTGAGGTTGTTGTTGAATTTGTTGGTGTTTTTCAATGTTGAGGTTGTTGTTGTTTTTCAATGTTGAGGTTGTTGTTGAATTTGTTGGTGTTTTTCAATTTCGAGGTTGTTGTTGAATTTGTTGGCGTTTTTCAATGTTGAAGTTGTTGTTGAATTTGTTGGTGTTTTTCAATGTTGAGGTTGTTGTTGTTTTTCAATGTTGAGGTTGTTGTTGAATTTGTTGGTGTTTTTCAATGTTGAGGTTGTTGTTGTTTTTCAATGCTGAGGTTGTTGTTGAATTTGTTGGTGTTTTTCAATGTTGAGGTTGTTGTTGAATTTGTTGGTGTTTTTCAATGTTGAGGTTGTTGTTGTTTTTCAATGTTGAGGTTGTTGTTGAATTTGTTGGTGTTTTTCAATTTCGAGGTTGTTGTTGGTTTTCAATGTTGAGGTTGTTGTTGAATTTGTTGGTGTTTTTCAATGTTGAGGTTGTTGTTGAATTTGTTGGTGTTTTTCAATGTTGAGGTTGCTGTAGTTTTTAAATGTTGAGGTTATTGTAGAATTTGTTGGTGTTTTTCAATTACGAGGTTGTTGTTGTTTTTCAATGTTGAGGTTGTTGTTGAATTTGTTGGTGTTTTTCAATGTTGAGGTTGTTGTTGTTTTTCAATGTTGAGGTTGTTGTTGTTTTTCAATGCTGAGGTTGTTGTTGAATTTGTTGGTGTGTTTCAATGTTGAGGTTGTTTTTGAATTTGTTGGTGTTTTTCAATGTTGAGGTTGTTGTTGTTTTTCAAAGTTGAGGTTGTTGTTGAATTTGTTGGTGTTTTTCAATGTTTAGGTTGTTGTTGTTTTTCAATGTTGAGGTTGTTGTTGAATTTGTTGGTGTTTTTCAATGTTGAGGTTGTTGTTGAATTTGTTGGTGTTTTCAATGTTGAGGTTGTTGTTGAATTTGTTGGTGTTTTTCAATGTTGAGGTTGTTGTTGAATTTGTTGGTGTTTTTCAATGTTGAGGTTGTTGTTGTTTTTCAATGTTGAGGTTGTTGAATTTGTTGGTGTTTTTCAATCTTGAGTTTGTTGTTCAATTTGTTGGTGTTTTTCAATGTTGAGGTTGTTGTTGAATTTGTTGGTGTTTTTCAATGTTGAGGTTGTTGTTGTTTTTCAATGTTGAGGTTGTTGTTGAGTTTGTTGGTGTTTTTCAATGTTGAGGTTGTTGTTGAATTTGTTGGTGTTTTTCAATGTTGAAGTTGTTGAATTTGTTGTTGTTTTTCAATGTTGAGGTTGTTGTTGAATTTGTTGGTGTTTTTCAATGTTGAGTTTGTTGTTGTTTTTCAATGTTGAGGTTGTTGTTGAATTTGTTGGTGTTTTTCAATGTTGAGGTTGTTGTTGTTTTTCAATGTTGAGGTTGTTGTTGAATTTGTTGGTGTTTTTCAATGTTGAGGTTGTTGTTGTTTTTCAATGTTGAGGTTGTTGTTGAATTTGTTGGTGCTTTTCAATGTTGAGGTTGTTGTTGAATTTGTTGGTGTTTTTCAATGTTGAGGTTGTTGCTGTTTTTCAATGTTGAGGTTGTTGTTGAATTTGTTGGTGTTTTTCAATGTTGAGATTGTTGTTGTTTTTCAATGTTGAGGTTGTTGTTGAATTTGTTGGTGTTTTTAAATGTTGAGGTTGTTGCTGAATTTGTTGGTGTTTTTCAATGTTGAGGTTGTTGTTGTTTTTCAATGTGGAGGTTGTTGTTGAATTTGTTGGTGTTTTTCAATGTTGAGGTTGTTGTTGTTTTTCAATGTTGAGGTTGTTGTTGAATTTGTTGGTGTTTTTCAATTTCGAGGTTGTTGTTGAATTTGTTGGCGTTTTTCAATGTTGAAGTTGTTGTTGAATTTGTTGGTGTTTTTCAATGTTGAGGTTGTTGTTGTTTTTCAATGTTGAGGTTGTTGTTGAATTTGTTGGTGTTTTTCAATGTTGAGGTTGTTGTTGTTTTTCAATGCTGAGGTTGTTGTTGAATTTGTTGGTGTTTTTCAATGTTGAGGTTGTTGTTGAATTTGTTGGTGTTTTTCAATGTTGAGGTTGTTGTTGTTTTTCAATGTTGAGGTTGTTGTTGAGTTTGTTGGTGTTTTTCAATTTCGAGGTTGTTGTTGTTTTTCAATGTTGAGGTTGTTGTTGAATTTGTTGGTGTTTTTCAATGTTGAGGTTGTTGTTGAATTTGTTGGTGTTTTTCAATGTTGAGGTTGTTGTAGTTTTTAAATGTTGAGGTTATTGTAGAATTTGTTGGTGTTTTTCAATGTTGAGGTTGTTGTTGTTTTTCAATGTTGAGGTTGTTGTTGAATTTGTTGGTGTTTTTCAATGTTGAGGTTGTTGTTGTTTTTCAATGTTGAGGTTGTTGTTGTTTTTCAATGCTGAGGTTGTTGTTGAATTTGTTGGTGTGTTTCAATGTTGAGGTTGTTGTTGAATTTGTTGGTGTTTTTCAATGTTGAGGTTGTTGTTGTTTTTCAAAGTTGAGGTTGTTGTTGAATTTGTTGGTGTTTTTCAATGTTTAGGTTGTTGTTGTTTTTCAATGTTGAGGTTGTTGTTGAGTTTGTTGGTGTTTTTCAATGCTGAGGTTGTTGTTGAATTTGTTGGTGTTTTTCAATGTTGAGGTTGTTGTTGTTTTTCAATGTTGAGGTTGTTGTTGAATTTGTTGGTGTTTTTCAATGTTGAGTTTGTTGTTGTTTTTCAATGTTGAGGTTGTTGTTGAATTTGTTGGTGTTTTTCAATGTTGAGGTTGTTGTTGTTTTTCAATGTTGAGGTTGTTGTTGAATTTGTTGGTGTTTTTCAAAGTTGAGGTTGTTGTTGTTTTTCAATGTTGAGGTTGTTGTTGAATTTGTTGGTGCTTTTCATTGTTGAGGTTGTTGTTGAATTTGTTGGTGTTTTTCAATGTTGAGGTTGTTGTTGTTTTTCATTGTTGAGGTTGTTGAATTTGTTGGTGTTTTGCAATCTTGAGTTTGTTGTTGAATTTGTTGGTGTTTTTCAATGTTGAGGTTGTTGTTGAATTTGTTGGTGTTTTTCAATGTTGATTTTGTTGTTGTTTTTCAATGTTGAGGTTGTTGTTGAATTTGTTGGTGTTTTTCAATGTTGAGGTTGTTGTTGTTTTTAAATGTTGAGGTTGTTGTTGAATTTGTTGGTGTTTTTCCAATTTTGAGGTTGTTGGTGTTTTTCAATGTTGAGGTTGTTGTTGAATTTGTTGGTGCTTTTCAATGTCGAGGTTGTTGTTGAATTTGTTGGTGTTTTTCAATGTTGAAGTTGTTGTTGAATTTGTTGGTGTTTTTCAATTTCGAGGTTGTTGTTGAATTTGTTGGTGTTTTTCAATGTTGAAGTTTTTGTTGAATTTGTTGGTGCTTTTCAATGTTGAGGTTGTTGTTGTTTTTCAATGCTGAGGTTGATGTTGAATTTGTTGGTGTTTTTCAATGTTGAGGTTGTTGCTGAATTTGTTGGTGTTTTTCAATGTTGAGGTTGTTGTTGTTTTTCAATGTTGAGGTTGTTGTTGAATTTGTTGGTGTTTTTCAATGTTGAGGTTGTTGTTGTTTTTCAATGTTGAGGTTGTTGTTGAATTTGTTGGTGTTTTTCAATGTTGAAGTTGTTGTTGAATTTGTTGGTGTTTTTCAATGTTGAGGTTGTTGTTGTTTTTCAATGTTGAGGTTGTTGTTGAATTTGTTGGTGTTTTTCAATGTCGGGGTTGTTGTTGGTTTTCAATGTTGAGGTTGTTGTTGAATTTGTTGGTGTTTTTCAATGTTGAGGTTGTTGTTGAATTTGTTGGTGTTTTTCAATGTTGAGGTTGGTGTAGTTTTTAAATGTTGAGGTTATTGCAGAATTTGTTGGTGTTTTTCAATGTTGAGGTTGTTGTTGCTTTTCAATGTTGAGGTTGTTGTTGAATTTGTTGGTGTTTTTCAATGTTGAGGTTGTTGTTGTTTTTCAATGTTGAGGTTGTTGTTGTTTTTCAATGCTGAGGTTGTTGTTGAATTTGTTGGTGTGTTTCAATGTTGAGGTTGTTGTTGAATTTGTTGGTGTTTTTCAATGTTGAGGTTGTTGTTGTTTTTCAAAGTTGAGGTTGTTGTTGAATTTGTTGGTGTTTTTCAATGTTTAGGTTGTTGTTGTTTTTCAATGTTGAGGTTGTTGTTGAATTTGTTGGTGTTTTTCAATGCTGAGGTTGTTGTTGAATTTGTTGGTGTTTTTCAATGTTGAGGTTGTTGTTGTTTTTCAATGTTGAGGTTGTTGTTGAATTTGTTGGTGTTTTTCAATGTTGAGGTTGTTGTTGAATTTGTTGGTGTTTTCAATGTTGAGGTTGTTGTTGAATTTGTTGGTGTTTTTCAATGTTGAGGTTGTTGTTGAATTTGTTGGTGTTTTTCAATGTTGAGGTTGTTGTTGTTTTTCAATGTTGAGGTTGTTGAATTTGTTGGTGTTTTTCAATCTTGAGTTTGTTGTTGAATTTGTTGGTGTTTTTCAATGTTGAGGTTGTTGTTGAATTTGTTGGTGTTTTTCAATGTTGAGGTTGTTGTTGTTTTTCAATGTTGAGGTTGTTGTTGAGTTTGTTGGTGTTTTTCAATGTTGAGGTTGTTGTTGAATTTGTTGGTGTTTTTCAATGTTGAAGTTGTTGAATTTGTTGTTGTTTTTCAATGTTGAGGTTGTTGTTGAATTTGTTGGTGTTTTTCAATGTTGAGTTTGTTGTTGTTTTTCAATGTTGAGGTTGTTGTTGAATTTGTTGGTGTTTTTCAATGTTGAGGTTGTTGTTGTTTTTCAATGTTGAGGTTGTTGTTGAATTTGTTGGTGTTTTTCAATGTTGAGGTTGTTGTTGTTTTTCAATGTTGAGGTTGTTGTTGAATTTGTTGGTGCTTTTCAATGTTGAGGTTGTTGTTGAATTTGTTGGTGTTTTTCAATGTTGAGGTTGTTGCTGTTTTTCAATGTTGAGGTTGTTGTTGAATTTGTTGGTGTTTTTCAATGTTGAGATTGTTGTTGTTTTTCAATGTTGAGGTTGTTGTTCAATTTGTTGGTGTTTTTAAATGTTGAGGTTGTTGCTGAATTTGTTGGTGTTTTTCAATGTTGAGGTTGTTGTTGTTTTTCAATGTTGAGGTTGTTGTTGAATTTGTTGGTGTTTTTCAATGTTGAGGTTGTTGTTTTTCAATGTTGAGGTTGTTGTTGAATTTGTTGGTGTTTTTCAATTTCGAGGTTGTTGTTGAATTTGTTGGCGTTTTTCAATGTTGAAGTTGCTGTTGAATTTGTTGGTGTTTTTCAATGTTGAGGTTGTTGTTGTTTTTCAATGTTGAGGTTGTTGTTGAATTTGTTGGTGTTTTTCAATGTTGAGGTTGTTGTTGTTTTTCAATGCTGAGGTTGTTGTTGAATTTGTTGGTGTTTTTCAATGTTGAGTTTGTTGTTTAATTTGTTGGTGTTTTTCAATGTTGAGGTTGTTGTTGTTTTTCAATGTTGAGGTTGTTGTTGAGTTTGTTGGTGTTTTTCAATTTCGAGGTTGTTGTTGTTTTTCAATGTTGAGGTTGTTGTTGAATTTGTTGGTGTTTTTCAATGTTGAGGTTGTTGTTGAATTTGTTGGTGTTTTTCAATGTTGAGGTTGTTGTTGTTTTTCAATGTTGAGGTTGTTGTTGAATTTGTTGGTGTTTTTCAATGTTGAGGTTGTTGTTGTTTTTCAATGTTGAGGTTGTTGTTGAATTTGTTGGTGTTTTTCAATGTTGAGGTTGTTGTTGTTTTTCACTGTTGAGGTTGTTGTTGAATTTGTTGGTGTTTTTCAAAGTTGAGGTTGTTGTTGTTTTTCAATGTTGAGGTTGTTGTTGAATTTGTTGGTGCTTTTCATTGTTGAGGTTGTTGTTGAATTTGTTGGTGTTTTTCAATGTTGAGGTTGTTGTTGTTTTTCATTGTTGAGGTTGTTGAATTTGTTGGTGTTTTTCAATCTTGAGTTTGTTGTTGAATTTGTTGGTGTTTTTCAATGTTGATTTTGTTGTTGTTTTTCAATGTTGAGGTTGTTGTTGAATTTGTTGGTGTTTTTCAATGTTGAGGTTGTTGATGAATTTGTTGGTGTTTTTCAATGTTGAGGTTGTTGTTGAATTTGTTGGTGTTTTTCAATGTTGAGGTTGTTGTTGTTTTTAAATGTTGAGGTTGTTGTTGAATTTGTTGGTGTTTTTTCAATTTTGAGGTTGTTGTTGTTTTTCAAAGTTGAGGTTGTTGTTGAATTTGTTGGTGTTTTTCAATGTTTAGGTTGTTGTTGTTTTTCAATGTTGAGGTTGTTGTTGAATTTGTTGGTGTTTTTCAATGCTGAGGTTGTTGTTGAATTTGTTGGTGTTTTTCAATGTTGAGGTTGTTGTTGTTTTTCAATGTTGAGGTTGTTGTTGAATTTGTTGGTGTTTTTCAATGTTGAGTTTGTTGTTGTTTTTCAATGTTGAGGTTGTTGTTGAATTTGTTGGTGTTTTTCAATGTTGAGGTTGTTGTTGTTTTTCAATGTTGAGGTTGTTGTTGAATTTGTTGGTGTTTTTCAAAGTTGAGGTTGTTGTTGTTTTTCAATGTTGAGGTTGTTGTTGAATTTGTTGGTGCTTTTCATTGTTGAGGTTGTTGTTGAATTTGTTGGTGTTTTTCAATGTTGAGGTTGTTGTTGTTTTTCATTGTTGAGGTTGTTGAATTTGTTGTTGTTTTTCAATCTTGAGTTTGTTGTTGAATTTGTTGGTGTTTTTCAATGTTGATTTTGTTGTTGTTTTTCAATTTTGAGGTTGTTGTTGAATTTGTTGGTGTTTTTCAATGTTGAGGTTGTTGATGAATTTGTTGGTGTTTTTCAATGTTGAGGTTGTTGTTGAATTTGTTGGTGTTTTTCAATGTTGAGGTTGTTGTTGTTTTTAAATGTTGAGGTTGTTGTTGAATTTGTTGGTGTTTTTTCAATTTTGAGGTTGTTGGTGTTTTTCAATGTTGAGGTTGTTGTTGAATTTGTTGGTGTTTTTCAATGTCGAGGTTGTTGTTGAATTTGTTGGTGTTTTTCAATGTTGAAGTTGTTGTTGAATTTGTTGGTGTTTTTCAATTTCGAGGTTGTTGTTGAATTTGTTGGTGTTTTTCAATGTTGAAGTTTTTGTTGAATTTGTTGGTGCTTTTCAATGTTGAGGTTGTTGTTCTTTTTCAATGCTGAGGTTGATGTTGAATTTGTTGGTGTTTTTCAATGTTGAGGTTGTTGCTGAATTTGTTGGTGTTTTTCAATGTTGAGGTTGTTGTTGTTTTTCAATGTTGAGGTTGTTGTTGAATTTGTTGGTGTCTTTCAATGTTGAGGTTGTTGTTGTTTTTCAATGTTGAGGTTGTTGTTGAATTTGTTGGTGTTTTTCAATGTTGAAGTTGTTGTTGAATTTGTTGGTGTTTTTCAATGTTGAGGTTGTTGTTGTTTTTCAATGTTGAGGTTGTTGTTGAATTTGTTGTTGTTTTTCAATGTTGAGGTTGTTGTTGAATTAGTTGGTGTTTTTCAATGTTGAATTTTTTGTTGAATTTGTGGGAGTTTTTCAATGTTGAGGTTGTTGTTTTTCAATGTTGAGGTTGTTGTTGAATTTGTTGGCGTTTTTCAATGTTGAGGTTGTTGTTGAATTTGTTGGTGTTTTCAATGTTGAGGTTGTTGTTGAATTTGTTGGTGTTTTTCAATGTTGAGGTTGTTGTTGAATTTGTTGGTGTTTTTCAATGTTGAGGTTGTTGTTGTTTTTCAATGTTGAGGTTGTTGAATTTGTTGGTGTTTTTCAATCTTGAGTTTGTTGTTGAATTTGTTGGTGTTTTTCAATGTTGAGGTTGTTGTTGAATTTGTTGGTGTTTTTCAATGTTGAGGTTGTTGTTGTTTTTCAATGTTGAGGTTGTTGTTGAGTTTGTTGGTGTTTTTCAATGTTGAGGTTGTTGTTGAATTTGTTGGTGTTTTTCAATGTTGAAGTTGTTGAATTTGTTGGTGTTTTTCAATGTTGAGGCTGTTGTTGTTTTTAAATGTTGGGGTTGTTGTTGAATTTGTTGGTGTTTTTTCAATTTTGAGGTTGTTGGTGTTTTTCAATGTTGAGGTTGTTGTTGTTTTTAAATGTTGAAGTTTTTGTTGAATTTGTTGGTGTTTTTCAATGTTGAGGTTGTTGTTGTTTTTCAATGCTGAGGTTGTTGTTGAATTTGTTGGTGCTTTTCAATGTTGAGGTTGTTGTTGAATTTGTTGGTGTTTATCAATGTTGAGGTTGTTGTTGTTTTTCAATGTTGAGGTTGTTGTTGAATTTGTTGGTGTTTTTCAATGTTGAGGTTGTTGTTGTTTTTCAATGTTGAGGATGTTGTTGAATTTGTTGGTGTTTTTCAATGTTGAAGTTGTTGTTGAATTTGTCGGTGTTTTTCAATGTTGAGGTTGTTGTTGAATTTGTTGGTGTTTTTCAATGTTGAGTTTGTTGTTGTTTTTCAATGTTGAGGTTGTTGAATTTGTTGGTGTTTTTCAATCTTGAGTTTGTTGTTGAATTTGTTGGTGTTTTTCAATGTTGATTTTGTTGTTGTTTTTCAATGTTGAGGTTGTTGTTGAATTTGTTGGTGTTTTTCAATGTTGAGGTTGTTGATGAATTGTTGGTGTTTTTCAATGTTGAGGTTGTTGTTGAATTTGTTGGTGTTTTTCAATGTTGAGGTTGTTGTTGTTTTTAAATGTTGAGGTTGTTGTTGAATTTGTTGGTGTTTTTTCAATTTTGAGGTTGTTGTTGTTTTTCAAAGTTGAGGTTGTTGTTGAATTTGTTGGTGTTTTTCAATGTTTAGGTTGTTGTTGTTTTTCAATGTTGAGGTTGTTGTTGAATTTGTTGGTGTTTTTCAATGCTGAGGTTGTTGTTGAATTTGTTGGTGTTTTTCAATGTTGAGGTTGTTGTTGTTTTTCAATGTTGAGGTTGTTGTTGAATTTGTTGGTGTTTTTCAATGTTGAGTTTGTTGTTGTTTTTCAATGTTGAGGTTGTTGTTGAATTTGTTGGTGTTTTTCAATGTTGAGGTTGTTGTTGTTTTTCAATGTTGAGGTTGTTGTTGAATTTGTTGGTGTTTTTCAAAGTTGAGGTTGTTGTTGTTTTTCAATGTTGAGGTTGTTGTTGAATTTGTTGGTGCTTTTCATTGTTGAGGTTGTTGTTGAATTTGTTGGTGTTTTTCAATGTTGAGGTTGTTGTTGTTTTTCATTGTTGAGGTTGTTGAATTTGTTGTTGTTTTTCAATCTTGAGTTTGTTGTTGAATTTGTTGGTGTTTTTCAATGTTGATTTTGTTGTTGTTTTTCAATGTTGAGGTTGTTGTTGAATTTGTTGGTGTTTTTCAATGTTGAGGTTGTTGATGAATTTGTTGGTGTTTTTCAATGTTGAGGTTAATGCCATTTGTAGACAGGTTCAATGCAGTTTCTTGTCTGTCATCTGCTGGGGAAAGCAAGAAGAAGAAAATACCAATATGAGTGCCAAAAAGCAAGATAGCTGAGAGAGTAAACTAGAGATGATAAGCTGACTCCTGGGACCTGACAGCACTGGGATATTTGATAACTAAGTTTCTCTTAACAAATAACACAAGTGTTTTTCTTTCCCCTCTATACTTGCCTGGAACTGTTCTTTATTAAGGTGAAATTGGGCCCAATTAGTGGAATTCTTTACCTTCTTCAGTCTTTCGCCTATATTCCACAAGCTTTTAAAAACGAAGTTTGGGGAGTGGTTGCCATTTAATCACTTGTTCTGAATTTCTCCTCCTCATTTAGACCTTGGTGGCGTCCCACATCATGGTTTTCACCCAGCTTTCCAGATATAATGAGTTAGACGCAACAGCAATAGAAAGAATAATTTGCATTTATATAGCGCCTCTAATGTAACCAATATCCCATGGCGCTTTACAAATAGGCGTATGGAATAATGGAGTAAAGACTAAAACTCCCTCTACTCTGCCCAATAACAGACCTAAATTCCCACCTCAAAAAAGTGTTATCCACTCCACCAGTGTGATAATTTCTATTTTCTATGCCAGACATCCTGGTACTTCTGTTGAGAGATGAAATTGCTCCTAGCATTATAATTGGTGCGTACACTATTGTGATTAAAAAGTAATAACTTGGTTTAGCATAGATGATGGAATGGCACTAACATTTGTTCAAACCACCAAAATGATTCCTTAGGTAATCAGGTGTAACACACTGATCCAACATCAACAGTGTTTTTCTTGTTAACTGGTTGTTCAGCAACAATTAAAATAAACCTGTAAATTTCCTCAGAATGTACTTGATTCATACATCACATCAATTGTGTTATAACTGAAGCAGAGACAAGCACACCAGGAATTCTGCCGAGTTCAAACTGTGAGTAGATCTAGTCCAGACTTGCCCAACATGCAGCCCAAGGTCCAGATGTGGCCCGTGAAGCCCCTTAATGAGGCCCCTGGAGATAGTTTTCAAAATACCAGTAAGTGCAGAGGAAGATTCTGAAAGAAACTGCTCCTCCAATCATAGACTGTTCCTCTCCCCGCGTTTGCTGCTGATAGGCTCACAAGTGAGCCTATCAGTAGCAAATGCAGGAGAGAAGTAGTCTGTGATTGGAGGACAATAACACTGACGCAGAGAGTGGGCTCTGGAAAAGGTGATGGTGAGGAGGGGAAAAGAGAGAGATGCTGCCATGCCGGGCCGGGTGGGGAGGGAGAGACTGGATGTGTGCATGGTGAAGATGAAAAGACTCACTGTCTAGGAGTATAGGGGAGACAGGGCAGATGAGTGAGTTAGTGACTTAGTGAAGGAGTGTGTGAGTGTGGAGGAGTGAGGGAGAGTGAGTGAATGACTGAGGGAGTGATTGTTTGACCGAGTGTGGGAGTGAGTGGGGGAGTGAGTGTGTGAGTGTGGGGAAAGTGTGTGTGAGCATGGAGGAGTGAATGTGTGTGGGAGAGAGAATGAGTGAGTATGAGAGAGAGAATGAATATGGGAGAGAGAGAATGAGAGAGTGTGGGAGAGAGAGAGTGAGTGAGTGAGTGAGTGAGTCTAGGAGTATGTTTATGTGTCTGGCTCACTTGCAGTTTCAGGATTCCCATTTACCCCTTAACCCCACACACAAACGCATCCACTCACACGGCGGGTGAGGGTGAGTGAGTGAGCATCAAGAGACTGGGAGTGAGCCAGAAAAACAGACTCTGTTCCTCTCGCACTCTAATAGTGATCTTTATTTATTACTCTTTTTTAATTATCAATTTATTGCTTTGACATTGCTTTATTTTTGCTCAGCAAGTTGTTTCTTTTATTCATACCTCCACTTTATTTTGAAATTCATGTTTAATATTGTGCCAAACCCTATCTTTCTGAAATTTGCTCATCAGCCCTTTGAGTGAGACAAAAATGGAAATGTGTCCTCTCCAAGTGAAAAGGTTGGACAAGCCTGATCTAGTCTTTTGGTGAATTCTGGAGTATATGTGTTACGTGAAACATCCTGTTGCTACAGGAAGAAGCATTAGGAACAGCAGGAGACCACAGCCTAGATTTTTTCAGACTGTAGGTTTTAGGACTCGGTACTAAGCAATATTTGTACCACTGGTGTGTTACTTATCTGGATCTTAACAACTGAATAGCATGTACGAAGTCTGTGTTATGGTTAGGGATCCAACCTTAGACCAAGTATAGTTAGAATCATAGAATCT
>JANJGN010003349.1:0-47003 GCA_026770705.1 Isurus oxyrinchus
TACGGAGACCAGAACTGTGCACAGTGCTCCGAGTGTGGTCTAACCGAGGGATATGGAGACCGGAACTGTGCACAGTGCTCCGAGTGTGGTCAAACCGAGGGATACGGAGACCAGATCTGTGCACAGTGCTCCGAGTGTGGTCTAACTGAGGAATACGGAGACCGGAACTGTGCACGGTGCTCCGAGTGTGGTCTAACCGAGGGATACGGAGACCAGAACTGTGCCCGGTGCTCCGAGTGTGATCTAACCGAGGGATACGGAGACGGAATTGTGCACGGTGCTCCGAGTGTGGTCTAACCAAGGGATACGGAGACGGAATTGTGCACGGTGCTCCGGGTGTGGTCTAACTGAGGGATATGAAGACCGGAACTGCGCACAGTGCTCCGAGTGTGGTCTAACTGAGGGATACAAAGAGCAGAACTGTGTATAGTGCTCCGAGTGTGGTCTAACTGAGGGATACAGAGAGCAGAACTGTGTATAGTGCTCCGGGTGTGGTCTGACTGAGGGATACGGAGACTGGAACTGTGCCCGGTGCTCCGAGTGTGGTCTAACTGAGGGATACGGAGAGCGGAACTGTGCATAGTGCTCCGGGTGTGGTCTAACCGAGGGATACGCAGAGCAGAACTGTGCACAGTCTGCGAATGTGGTCTAATCGAGTGGTACGGAAACAGAAATGTGCACAGTGCTCCGAGTGTGGTCTAACCGAGGGATAAGGAGACCGGAACTGTTCACAGTGCACCGATTGTGGTCTATCCGAGGGATTCGGAAACCAGAACTGTGCACGGTGCTCCGAGTGTGGTCTAACAGAGGGATACAGAGACCGGAACTGCGCACAGGGCTCCGAATGTGGTCTAACAGAGGGATATGGAGACCGGAACTGCGCACAGGGCTCCGAATGTGGTCTAACCCAGGGATGCGGAGACCAGAACTGTGCACAGTGCACCGAGTGTGGTCAAACTGAGGGATACGGAGACCGGAACTGAGCACATTGATCAGAGTGTGGTCTAACCGAGGGATACGCGGACTGGAACTGTGCACGGTGCTCCTAGTGTGGTCGAACTGAAGGATGCAGAGAACGGAACTGTGCACACTGCTCAGAGTGTGGTCTAACCGAGGGATACCTCAACTGGTACTGAGCACAGTGCTCCGAGTGTGGTCTAACTGAGAAATACATAGACCGGAACTGTGCATAGTGCTGCGGGTGTGGTCTAACCGAGGGATACGGAGATCGGAACTGCACACAGTGCTCCGGGTGTGGTCTAACTGTGGGATAAGGAGACGGGAACACTGCACAGTGCTCCGAGTGTGGTCTAACTGTGGGATAAGGAGACCGGAACTGTGCACAGTGCTCCGAGTGTGGTCTAACTGTGGGATAAGGAGACCGGAACTGTGCACGGTGCTCTGAGTGTGGTCTAACCAAGGGATAAAGAGACCGGAACTCGGCACAGGGCTCCGATTGTGGTCTAACTGTGGGATACGGAGATCGGAACTGTGCACAGTGCTCCAGGTGTGGACTAACCGAGGGATATGGAGACCAGAACTGTGCATAGTGCTCCGGGTGTGGTCTAACCGAGGGATACGGAGATCGGAACTGTGCACAGTGCTCCGGGTGTGGTCTAACCGAGGGATACGGAGACCGGAACACTGCACAGTGCTCCGAGTGTGGTGTAAACGAGGGATACGGAGACAGGAACTCTGCACAGTGCTCTAACTCTGGTCTAACCGAGGGATATGGAGACCTAAACTGTTCAGAGTGCACCGATTGTGGTCTATCCGAGGGATTCGGAGACCAGAACTTTGCACAGTGCTCCGAGTGTGGTCTAACCGAGGGATACGGAGATCGGAACTGTGCACAGTACTCCGAGTGTGGTCTAACGGTGGGATAAGGAGACTGGAACTGTGCACAGTGCTCCGAGTGTGGTCTAACTGAGGGATACGGAGACCGGAACTGTGCACAATGCTCCGAGTGTGGTCTAACTGTGGGATAAGGAGACCGGAACTGTTCACAGTGCACCGATTGTGGTGTAACCGAGGGTTACGGAGAGCGGAACTGTGCACAGTGCTCCAAGTGTGGTCTAACCAAGGTATACGGAGATTTGAACAGTGCACGGCGCTCCAAATATGGTCTAAACCAGGAATACGGAGACCGGAACTGTGCACAGTGCTCCGAGTGTGGTCTAACTGAGGGATACGGAGACCAGAACTGTGCACGGTGCTCCAAGTGTGGTCTAATCGAGGGATATGGAGACTGGAACTGTGCACTGTGCTCCATGTGTGGTCTGACCGAGGGATACAGAGAGTGGAACTGTGCACGGTGCTCCAAGTGTGGTCTAACCGAGGGATACAGAGAGCGGAACTGTGCACGGTGCTCCGAGTGTGGTCTAACCGAGGGATATGGAGACTGGAACTGTGCACGGTGCTCCGAGTGTGGTCTAACCCAGGGATGCGGAGACCAGAACTGTGCACAGTTCTCCAAGTGTGGTCAAACCGAGGGATACGGAGACCGGAACTGAGCACAGTGCTCTGAGTGTGGTCTAACTGAGGGATATGCAGACTGCAACTGTGCATGGTGCTCCGAGTGTGGTCGAACTGAGGGATACAGTGACCGGAACTGAGCACAGTGCTCCAAGTGTGGTCTAACTGAGAAATAAATAGACCGGAACTATGCACAGTGCTCCGAGTGTGGACTAACTGAGGGATATGGAGACCGGAACTGTGCACAGTGCTCCGAGTGTGGTCTAACCAATGGTTACAGAGACCAGAACTGTGCACAGTGCTCCGAGTGTGGTCTAACCAAGGGATACGGAGACCGGAACTGTGAACAGAGCTCCGAGTGTGGTCTAACTGAGGGATACGGAGACCGGAACTGTGCACAGTGCTCCAAGTGTGGTCTAACCGAGGTGGACAGAGACCGAAACTGTGCATTGTGATCCGAGTGTGGTCTAACCCAGGGATATGAAGACCGGTATTGTGCAGGGTGCTCCAAGTGTGGTCTAACCGAGGGATACAGAGACCGGAACTGTGCACAGTGCTCTGAGTGTGGCCTCACCAAGGCATACGGAGAACGGAACTGTGCACAGTAGTCCAAGTGTGGTCTAACCTAGTGATACAGAGACCGGAACTGGGCACAGTGCTCCAAGTGTGGTCTAACTGAGGGATACGGAGACCGGACCTGGGCACAGTGCTCCGAGTGTGGACTAACCGAGGGATACGGAGACCAGAACTGTGCATTGTGCTCCAAGTGTGGTCTAACCCAGGGATACGGAGACCGGAACTGTGCACGGAGCTCCAAGTGTGGTCTAACCCAGGGATACGGAGACCGGAACTGTGCACAGTGCTCCGAGTGTGGTCTAACCCAGAGATACGGAGACTGGAGCTGTGCACAGTGCTCCAAGTGTGGTCTAACTGAGCGATACGGAAACCGGAACTGTGCACAGTGCTCCGAGTGTAGTCTAACTGAGGGATACGGAGACCGGAAATGTGCACAGTGCTCTAAGCGTGGTCTAACTGAGGGAGACGGAGACCGGAAGTGGGCACAGTGCTCCGAGTGTGGTCTAACTGAGGGATATGGAGACCGGAACTGTGCACTGTGCTGCATGTGTGGTCTAACCGAGGGATACAGAGAGCGGAACTGTGCACGGTGCTCCGAGTGTGTTCTAACCGAGGGATATGGAGAGTGGAATTGCGCACGGTGCTCCGAGTGTTGTCTAACCGAGGGATATGGAGAGTGGATCTGTGCACAGTGCTCCGAGTGTGGTCTAACCGAGGGATACGGAGACCAGAACTGAGCACGGTGCTCCGAGTGTGGTCAAACTTAGGGATACGGAGACCGGAACTGAGCACAGTGTTCTGAGTGTGGTCAAACCGAGGGATATGCAGACTGCAACTGTGCACGGTACTCCGAGTCTGGTCGAACTGAGGGATACAGTGACCGGAACTGTGCACAGTGCTCAGAGTGTGGTCTAACTGAGAAATACATAGACCGGAACTATGCACAGTTCTCCGAGTGTGGTCTAACTGAGGGATATGGAGACCGGAACTGTGCACAGTGCTCTGAGTGTGGTCTAACCAATGGTTACAGAGACCAGAACTGTGCACAGTGCTCTGAGTGTGGTCTAACCGAGGGATACGGAGACCGGAACTGTGCACGGTGCTCCGAGTGTGTTCTAACCGAGGTGAACGGAGCCCGGAACTGTGCACAGTGCTCCGAGTGTGGTCTAACCGAGGTATACGGAGCCCGGAACTGTGCATTGTGCTCCGAGTGTGGTCTAACCGAGGGATACGGAGACCGGTATTGTGCACGGTGCTCCAAGTGTGGTCTAACCGAGGGATACAGAGACCGGAACTGTGCACAGTGTTCTGAATGTGGCCTCACCAAGGCATACGGAGAACGGAACTGTGCACAGTGCTCCGAGTGTGGTCTAACCTAGTGATACATAGACCGGAACTGGGCACAGTGCTCCAAGTGTGGTCTAACTGAGGGATACGGAGACTGGAACTGTGCACAGTGCTCCGAGTGTGGTCTAACCGAGGGATACGGAGACCGGAACTGTGCACGGTGCACCGAGCGTGGTCTAACCGAGTGATACTGTGACCGGAACTGTGCACGGTGCTCCGAGTGTGGTCTAATCCATGGATACGGAGACCGGAACTGTGCACAGTGCTCCGAAAGTGGTCCAACACTGGGATATGGAGACCGGAACTGTGCACAGTGCTCCGAGTGTGGTCTAACCGTGGGATACAGAGACTGGAACTGTGCACGGTGCTCTGAGTGTGGTCTAACCGTGGGATACGGAGACCGGAACTGTGCACGGTGCTCCGAGTGTGGTCTAACCGAGTGATACAGAGACCAGAACTGTGCACGGTGCTCCGAGTGTGGTCGAACTGAGGGATACAGTGACCGGAACTGTGCACGATTCTCCGAGTGTGGTCTAACCGAGGGATACCTCGACCAGAACTGAGCATCGTGCTAAGAGTCTGGTCTAACTGAGAAATACATAGAACGGAACTATGCACAGTTCTCCGAGTGTGGGCTAACTGAGGGATATGGAGACCGGAACTGTGCACAGTGCTCTGAGTGTGGTCTAACCGAGGGATACGGAGACCAGAACTGCGCACAGTGCTCCGAGTGTGGTCTAACCGAGGGATACGGAGACCGGAACACTGCACAGTGCTCCGAGTGTGGTGTAAACGAGGGATACGGAGACCGGAACTCTGCGCAGTGCTCTAACTCTGGTCTAACCGAGGGATATGGAGACCTAAACTGTTCAGAGTGCACCGATTGTGGTCTATCCGAGGGATTCGGAGACCAGAACTTTGCACAGTGCTCCGAGGGTGGTCTAACCGAGGGATACGGAGATCGGAACTGTGCACAGTACTCCGAGTGTGGTCTAACGGTGGGATAAGGAGACTGGAACTGTGCACAGTGCTCCGAGTGTGGTCTAACTGAGGGATACGGAGACCGGAACTGTGCACAATGCTCCGAGTGTGGTCTAACTGTGGGATAAGGAGACCGGAACTGTTCACAGTGCACCGATTGTGGTGTAACCGAGGGATACGGAGAGCGGAACTGTGCACAGTGCTCCAAGTGTGGTCTAACCAAGGTATACGGAGATTTGAACAGTGCACGGCGCTCCAAATATGGTCTAAACCAGGAATACGGAGACCGGAACTGTGCACAGTGCTCCGAGTGTGGTCTAACTGAGGGATACGGAGACCAGAACTGTGCACGGTGCTCCAAGTGTGGTCTAACCGAGGGATATGGAGACCGGAACTGTGCACTGTGCTCCATGTGTGGTCTAACCGAGGGATACAGAGAGTGGAACTGTGCACGGTTCTCCAAGTGTGGTCTAACCGAGGGATACAGAGAGCGGAACTGTGCACGGTGCTCCGAGTGTGGTCAAACCCAGGGATGCGGAGACCAGAACTGTGCACAGTTCTCCAAGTGTGGTCAAACCGAGGGATACGGAGACCGGAACTGAGCACAGTGCTCCGAGTGTGGTCTAACTGAGGGATACGGAGACCAGAACTGTGCACGGTGCTCCAAGTGTGGTCTAACCGAGGGATACAGAGAGCGGAACTGTGCACGGTGCTCCGAGTGTCGTCTAACCGAGGGATACGGAGACCAGAACTGTGCACAGTTCTCCAAGTGTGGTCAAACCGAGGGATACGGAGACCGGAACTGAGCACAGTGCTCTGAGTGTGGTCTAACTGAGGGATATGCAGACTGCAACTGTGCATGGTGCTCCGAGTGTGGTCGAACTGAGGGATACAGTGACCGGAACTGAGCACAGTGCTCCAAGTGTGGTCTAACCGAGAAATAAATAGACTGGAACTATGCACAGTGCTCCGAGTGTGGACTAACTGAGGGATATGGAGACCGGAACTGTGCACAGTGCTCCGAGTGTGGTCTAACCAATGGTTACAGAGACCAGAACTGTGCACAGTGCTCCGAGTGTGGTCTAACCGAGGGATACGGAGACCGGAACTGTGCACAGTGCTCCGAGTGTGGTCTAACCGAGGTGGACGGAGACCGAAACTGTGCATTATGCTCCGAGTGTGGTCTAACCCAGGGATATGAAGACCGGTATTGTGCACGGTGCTCCAAGTGTGGTCTAACCGAGGGATACAGAGACCGGAACTGTGCACAGTGCTCTGAGTGTGGCCTCACCAAGGCATACGGAGAACGGAACTGTGCACAGTAGTCCAAGTGTGGTCTAACCTAGTGATACAGAGACCGGAACTGGGCACAGTTCTCCAAGTGTGGTCTAACTGAGGGATACGGAGACCGGAACTGTGCACAGTGCTCCGAGTGTGGACTAACCGAGGGATACGGAGACCAGAACTGTGCATTGTGCTCCAAGTGTGGTCTAACCCAGGGATACGGAGACCGGAACTGTGCACGGAGCTCCAAGTGTGGTCTAACCCAGGGATACGGAGACCGGAACTGTGCACAGTGCTCCGAGTGTGGTCTAACCCAGAGATACAGAGACTGGAGCTGTGCACAGTGCTCCAAGTGTGGTCTAACTGAGCGATACGGAAACCGGAACTGTGCACAGTGCTCCGAGTGTGGTCTAACTGAGGGACACGGAGACCGGAACTGTGCACGGTGCTCCAAGTGTGGTCTAACCGAGGGATACAGAGAGCGGAACTGTGCACGGTGCTCCGAGTGTGGTCTAACCGAGGGATATGGAGACTGGAACTGTGCACGGTGCTCCGAGTGTGGTCTAACCCAGGGATGCGGAGACCAGAACTGTGCACAGTTCTCCAAGTGTGGTCAAACCGAGGGATACGGAGACCGGAACTGAGCACAGTGCTCCGAGTGTGGTCTAACTGAGGGATACGGAGACCAGAACTGTGCACGGTGCTCCAAGTGTGGTCTAACCGAGGGATATGGAGACTGGAACTGTGCACGGTGCTCCGAGTGTGGTCTAACCCAGGGATGCTGAGACCAGAACTGTGCACAGTTCTCCAAGTGTGGTCAAACCGAGGGATACGGAGACCAGAACTGTGCACGGTGCTCCGAGTGTGGTCAAACCGAGGGATACGGAGATCGGAACTGAGCACAGTGCTCTGAGTGTGGTCTAACTGAGGGATATGCAGACTGCAACTGTGCATGGTGCTCCGAGTGTGGTCGAACTGAGGGATACAGTGACCGGAACTGAGCACAGTTCTCCAAGTGTGGTCTAACCGAGGGATATGCAGACTGCAACTGTGCATGGGGCTCCGAGTGTGGTCGAACTGAGGGATACATTGACCGGAACTGAGCACAGTGCTCCAAGTGTGGTCTAACCGAGAAATAAATAGACTGGAACTATCACAGTGCTCCGAGTGTGGACTAACTGAGGGATATGGAGACCGGAACTGTGCACAGTGCTCCGAGTGTGGTCTAACCGAGGGATACGGAGACCGGAACTGTGCACAGTGCTCCGAGTGTGGTCTAACCGAGGTGGACGGAGACCGAAACTGTGCATTATGCTCCGAGTGTGGTCTAACCCAGGGATATGAAGACCGGTATTGTGCACGGTGCTCCAAGTGTGGTCTAACCGAGGGATACAGAGACCGGAACTGTGCACAGTGCTCTGAGTGTGGCCTCACCAAGGCATACGGAGAACGGAACTGTGCACAGTAGTCCAAGTGTGGTCTAACCTAGTGATACAGAGACCGGAACTGGGCACAGTTCTCCAAGTGTGGTCTAACTGAGGGATACGGAGACCGGAACTGTGCACAGTGCTCCGAGTGTGGACTAACCGAGGGATACGGAGACCAGAACTGTGCATTGTGCTCCAAGTGTGGTCTAACCCAGGGATACGGAGACCGGAACTGTGCACGGTGCTCCAAGTGTGGTCTAACCCAGGGATACGGAGACCGGAACTGTGCACAGTGCTCCGAGTGTGGTCTAACCCAGAGATACGGAGACTGGAGCTGTGCACAGTGCTCCAAGTGTGGTCTAACTGAGCGATACGGAAACCGGAACTGTGCACAGTGCTCCAAGTGTAGTCTAACTGAGGGACACGGAGACCGGAAATGTGCACAGTGCTCCAAGCGTGGTCTAACTGAGGGAGACGGAGACCGGAAGTGGGCACAGTGCTCCGAGTGTGGTCTAACTGAGGGATATGGAGACCGGAACTGTGCACTGTGCTGCATGCGTGGTCTAACCGAGGGATACAGAGAGCGGAACTGTGCACGGTGCTCCGAGTGTGTTCTAACCGAGGGATAAGGAGAGTGGAATTGCGCACGGTGCTCCGAGTGTTGTCTAACCGAGGGATATGGAGAGTGGATATGTGCACAGTGCTCCAAGTGTGGTCTAACCGAGGTATACGGAGATTTGAACAGTGCACGGTGCTCCAAATATGGTCTAAACCAGGAATACGGAGACCGGAACTGTGCACAGTACTCCAAATGTGGTCTAACCGAGGGATATGGAGACCGGAACTGTGCACTGTGCTCCATGTGTGGTCTAACCGAGGGATACAGAGAGCGGAACTGTGCACGGTGCTCCGAGTGTGGTCTAACCGAGGGATACAGAGAGCGGAACTGTGCACGGTGCTCCGAGTGTGGTCTAACCGAGGGATATGGAGACTGGAACTGTGCACGGTGCTCCGAGTGTGGTCTAACCCAGGGATGTGGAGACCAGAACTGTGCACAGTTCTCCAAGTGTGGTCAAACCGAGGGATACAGAGAGCGGAACTGTGCACGGTGCTCCGAGTGTGGTCTAACCGAGGGATATGGAGACTGGAACTGTGCATGGTGCTCCGAGTGTGGTCGAACTGAGGGATACAGTGACCGGAACTGAGCACAGTTCTCCAAGTGTGGTCTAACCGAGGGATATGCAGACTGCAACTGTGCATGGTGCTCCGAGTGTGGTCGAACTGAGGGATACAGTGACCGGAACTGAGCACAGTGCTCCAAGTGTGGTCTAACTGAGAAATAAATAGACCGGAACTATGCACAGCGCTCCGAGTGTGGACTAACTGAGGGATATGGAGACCGGAACTGTGCACAGTGCTCCGAGTGTGGTCTAACCAATGGTTACAGAGACCAGAACTGTGCACAGTGCTCCGAGTGTGGTCTAACCAAGCGATACGGAGACCGGAACTGTGAACAGTGCTCCGAGTGTGGTCTAACCGAGGGATACGGAGACCGGAACTGTGCACAGTGCTCCGAGTGTGGTCTAACCGAGGTGGACGGAGACCGAAACTGTGCATTGTGCTCCGAGTGTGGTGTAACCCAGGGATATGAAGACCGGTATTGTGCATGGTGCTCCAAGTGTGGTCTAACCGAGGGATACAAAGACCGGAACTGTGCACAGTGCTCTGAGTGTGGCCTCACCAAGGCATACGGAGAACGGAACTGTGCACAGTAGTCCAAGTGTGGTCTAACCTAGTGATACAGAGACCGGAACTGGGGACAGTGCTCCAAGTGTGGTCTAACTGAGGGATACGGAGACCGGAACTGTGCACAGTGCTCCGAGTGTGGACTAACCGAGGGATACGGAGACCAGAACTGTGCATTGTGCTCCAAGTGTGGTCTAACCCAGGGATACGGAGACCGGAACTGTGCACGGAGCTCCAAGTGTGGTCTAACCCAGGGATACGGAGACCGGAACTGTGCACAGTGCTCCGAGTGTGGTCTAACCCAGAGATACGGAGACTGGAGCTGTGCACAGTGCTCCAAGTGTGGTCTAACTGAGCGATACGGAAACCGGAACTGTGCACAGTTCTCCGAGTGTAGTCTAACTGAGGGATACGGAGACCGGAAATGTGCACAGTGCTCCAAGCGTGGTCTAACTGAGGGAGACGGAGACCGGAAGTGGGCACAGTGCTCCGAGTGTGGTCTAACTGAGGGATATGGAGACCGGAACTGTGCACTGTGCTGCATGTGTGGTCTAACCGAGGGATACAGAGAGCGGAACTGTGCACGGTGCTCCGAGTGTGTTCTAACCGAGGGATAAGGAGAGTGGAATTGCGCACGGTGCTCCGAGTGTTGTCTAACCGAGGGATATGGAGAGTGGATATGTGCACAGTGCTCCAAGTGTGGTCTAACCGAGGTATACGGAGATTTGAACAGTGCACGGCGCTCCAAATATGGTCTAAACCAGGAATACGGAGACCGGAACTGTGCACGGTGCTCCGAGTGTGGTCTAACCGAGGGATATGGAGACCGGAACTGTGCACTGTGCTCCATGTGTGGTCTAACCGAGGGATACAGAGAGCGGAACTGTGCACGGTGCTCCGAGTGTGGTCTAACCAAGGGATACAGAGAGCGGAACTGTGCACGGTGCTCCGAGTGTGGTCTAACCGAGGGATATGGAGACTGGAACTGTGCACGGTGCTCCGAGTGTGGTCTAACCCAGGGATGTGGAGACCAGAACTGTGCACAGTTCTCCAAGTGTGGTCAAACCGAGGGATACGGAGATCGGAACTGAGCACAGTGCTCTGAGTGTGGTCTAAGCGAGGGATAACTCGACCGGAACTGAGCACAGTGCTCCAAGTGTGGTCTAACTGAGAAATACATAGACCGGAACTATGCACAGTTCTCCGAGTGTGGTCTAACTGAGGGATATGGAGACCGGAACTGTGCACAGTGCTCTGAGTGTGGTCTAACCAATGGTTACAGAGACCAGAACTGTGCACAGTGCTCTGAGTGTGGTCTAACCGAGGGATACGGAGACCGGAACTGTGCACGGTGCTCCGAGTGTGTTCTAACCGAGGTGAACGGAGCCCGGAACTGTGCACAGTGCTCCGAGTGTGGTCTAACCGAGGTATACGGAGCCCGGAACTGTGCATTGTGCTCCGAGTGTGGTCTAACCCAGGGATATGAAGACCGGTATTGTGCACGGTGCTCCAAGTGTGGTCTAACCGAGGGATACAGAGACCGGAACTGTGCACAGTGTTCTGAATGTGGCCTCACCAAGGCATACGGAGAACGGAACTGTGCACAGTGCTCCGAGTGTGGTCTAACCTAGTGATACATAGACCGGAACTGGGCACAGTGCTCCAAGTGTGGTCTAACTGAGGGATACGGAGACTGGAACTGTGCACAGTGCTCCGAGTGTGGTCTAACCGAGGGATACGGAGACCGGAACTGTGCACGGTGCACCGAGCGTGGTCTAACCGAGTGATACTGTGACCGGAACTGTGCACGGTGCTCCGAGTGTGGTCTAATCCATGGATACGGAGACCGGAACTGTGCACAGTGCTCCGAAAGTGGTCCAACACGGGATATGGAGACAGGAACTGTGCACAGTGCTCCGAGTGTGGTCTAACCGTGGGATACAGAGACTGGAACTGTGCACGGTGCTCTGAGTGTGGTCTAACCGTGGGATACGGAGAGCGGAACTGTGCACGGTGCTCCGAGTGTGGTCTAACCGAGTGATACGGAGACCAGAACTGTGCACGGTGCTCCGAGTGTGGTCGAACTGAGGGATACAGTGACCGGAACTGTGCACGATTCTCCGAGTGTGGTCTAACCGAGGGATACCTCGACCGGAACTGAGCATCGTGCTAAGAGTCTGGTCTAACTGAGAAATACATAGAACGGAACTATGCACAGTTCTCCGAGTGTGGGCTAACTGAGGGATATGAAGACCGGAACTGTGCACAGTGCTCTGAGTGTGGTCTAACCGAGGGATACGGAGACCAGAACTGCGCACAGTGCTCCGAGTGTGATCTAACCGAGGGATACGGAGACCGGAACTGTGCACGGTGCTCCGAGTGTGGTCTAACCGAGGTGTACGGAGACCGGAACTGTGCACGGTGCTCCGAGTGTGGTCTAACCGAGGGATACGGAGACCGGAACTGTGCACGGTGCTCCGAGTGTGGTCAAAGTTAGGGATACGGAGACCGGAACTGAGCACAGTGTTCTGAGTGTGGTCTAACCGAGGGATATGCAGACTGCAACTGTGCACGGTACTCCGAGTCTGGTCGAACTGAGGGATACAGTGACCGGAACTGTGCACAGTGCTCAGAGTGTGGTCTAAGCGAGGGATACCTCGACCGGAACTGAGCACAGTGCTCCAAGTGTGGTCTAACTGAGAAATACATAGACCGGAACTATGCACAGTTCTCCGAGTGTGGGCTAACTGAGGGATATGGAGACCGGAACTGTGCACAGTGCTCTGAGTGTGGTCTAACCGAGGGATACGGAGACCAGAACTGCGCACAGTGCTCCGAGTGTGGTCTAACCGAGGGATACGGAGACCGGAACTGTGCACGGTGCTCCGAGTGTGGTCTAACCGAGGTGTACAGAGACCGGAACTGTGCACGGTGCTCCGAGTGTGGTCTAACCGAGGCATACGGAGACCGGAACTGTGCATTGTGCTCCGAGTGTGGTCTAACCCAGGGATATGAAGACCGGTATTGTGCACGGTGCTCCAAGTGCGGTCTAAGCGAGGGATACAGAGACCGGAACTGTGCACATGGTTCTGAGTGTGGCCTCACCAAGGCATACGGAGAACGGAACTGTGCACAGTGCTCCAAGTGTGGTCTAACTGAGGGATATAGAGACCGGAACTGTGCACAGTGCTCCGAGTGTGGTCTAACCAAGGGATACGGAGACCGGAACTGTGCATTGTGCTCCAAGTGTGGTCGAACTGAGGGATACGGAGACCGGAACTGTGCACAGTGCTCCGAGTGTGGTCTAACCGAGGTGGACGGAGACCGAAACTGTGCATTGTGCTCCGAGTGTGGTCTAACCCAGGGATATGAAGACCGGTATTGTGCACGGTGCTCCAAGTGTGGTCTAACCGAGGGATACAGAGACCGGAACTGTGCACAGTAGTCCAAGTGTGGTCTAACCTAGTGATACAGAGACCGGAACTGGGCACAGTGCTCCAAGTGTGGTCTAACTGAGGGATACGGAGACCGGAACTGTGCACAGTGCTCCGACTGTGGACTAACCGAGGGATACGGAGACCAGAACTGTGCATTGTGCTCCAAGTGTGGTCTAACCCAGGGATACGGAGACTGGAGCTGTGCACAGTGCTCCAAGTGTGGTCTAACTGAGCGATACGGAAACCGGAACTGTGCACAGTGCTCCGAGTGTAGTCTAACTGAGGGATACGGAGACCGGAAATGTGCACAGTGCTCCACGCGTGGTCTAACTGAGGGAGATGGAGACCGGAAGAGGGCACAGTGCTCCGGGTGTGGTCTAACTGAGGGATATGGAGACCGGAACTGTGCACTGTGCTGCATGTGTGGTCTAACCGAATGATACAGAGAGCGGAACTGTGCACGGTGCTCCGAGTGTGTTCTAACCGAGGGATATGGAGAGTGGAATTGCGCACGGTGCTCCGAGTGTTGTCTAACCGAGGGATATGGAGAGTGGATCTGTGCACGGTGCTCCGAGTGTGGTCAAAGTTAGGGATACGGAGACCGGAACTGAGCACAGTGTTCTGAGTGTGGTCTAACCGAGGGATATGCAGACTGCAACTGTGCACGGTGCTCCGAGTGTGGTCAAAGTTAGGGATACGGAGACCGGAACTGAGCACAGTGTTCTGAGTGTGGTCTAACCGAGGGATATGCAGACTGCAACTGTGCACGGTACTCCGAGTCTGGTCGAACTGAGGGATACAGTGACCGGAACTGTGCACAGTGCTCAGAGTGTGGTCTAAGCGAGGGATACCTCGACCGGAACTGAGCACAGTGCTCCAAGTGTGGTCTAACTGAGAAATACATAGACCGGAACTATGCACAGTTCTCCGAGTGTGGTCTAACTGAGGGATATGGAGACCGGAACTGTGCACAGTGCTCTGAGTGTGGTCTAACCAGTGGTTACAGAGACCAGAACTGTGCACTGTGCTCTGAGTGTGGTCTAACCGAGGGATACGGAGACCGGAACTGTGCACTGTGCTGCATGTGTGGTCTAACCGAGGGATACGGAGACCAGAACTGAGCACGGTGCTCCGAGTGTGGTCAAACTTAGGGATACGGAGACCGGAACTGAGCACAGTGTTCTGAGTGTGGTCAAACCGAGGGATATGCAGACTGCAACTGTGCACAGTACTCCGAGTCTGGTCGAACTGAGGGATACAGTGACCGGAACCGTGCACAGTGCTCAGAGTGTGGTCTAAGCGAGGGATACCTCGACCGGAACTGAGCACAGTGCTCCAAGTGTGGTCTAACTGAGAAATACATAGACCGGAACTATGCACAGTTCTCCGAGTGTGGGCTAACTGAGGGATATGGAGACCGGAACTGTGCACAGTGCTCTGAGTGTGGTCTAACCGAGGGATACGGAGACCAGAACTGTGCACAGTGCTCCGAGTGTGGTCTAACCGAGGGATACGGAGACCGGAACTGTGCACGGTGCTCCGAGTGTGGTCTAACCGAGGTGTACAGAGACCGGAACTGTGCACGGTGCTCCGAGTGTGGTCTAACCGAGGTATACGGAGACCGGAACTGTGCATTGTGCTCCGAGTGTGGTCTAACCCAGGGATATGAAGACCGGTATTGTGCACGGTGCTCCAAGTGCGGTCTAAGCGAGGGATACAGAGACCGGAACTGTGCACATGGTTCTGAGTGTGGCCTCACCAAGGCATACGGAGAACGGAACTGTGCACAGTGCTCCAAGTGTGGTCTAACTGAGGGATATAGAGACCGGAACTGTGCACAGTGCTCCGAGTGTGGTCTAACCAAGGGATACGGAGACCGGAACTGTGCATTGTGCTCCAAGTGTGGTCGAACTGAGGGATACGGAGACCGGAACTGTGCACAGTGCTCCGAGTGTGGTCTAACCGAGGTGGACGGAGACCGAAACTGTGCATTGTGCTCCGAGTGTGGTCTAACCCAGGGATATGAAGACCGGTATTGTGCACGGTGCTCCAAGTGTGGTCTAACCGAGGGATACAGAGACCGGAACTGTGCACAGTAGTCCAAGTGTGGTCTAACCTAGTGATACAGAGACCGGAACTGGGCACAGTGCTCCAAGTGTGGTCTAACTGAGGGATACGGAGACCGGAACTGTGCACAGTGCTCCGACTGTGGACTAACCGAGGGATACGGAGACCAGAACTGTGCATTGTGCTCCAAGTGTGGTCTAACCCAGGGATACGGAGACTGGAGCTGTGCACAGTGCTCCAAGTGTGGTCTAACTGAGCGATACGGAAACCGGAACTGTGCACAGTTCTCCGAGTGTAGTCTAACTGAGGGATACGGAGACCGGAAATGTGCACAGTGCTCCAAGCGTGGTCTAACTGAGGGAGACGGAGACCGGAAGAGGGCACAGTGCTCCGAGTGTGGTCTAACTGAGGGATATGGAGACCGGAACTGTGCACTGTGCTGCATGTGTGGTCTAACCGAATGATACAGAGAGCGGAACTGTGCACGGTGCTCCGAGTGTGTTCTAACCGAGGGATATGGAGAGTGGAATTGCGCACGGTGCTCCGAGTGTTGTCTAACCGAGGGATATGGAGAGTGGATCTGTGCACAGTTCTCCGAGTGTGGTCTAACTGAGGGATACGGAGACCAGAACTGAGCACGGTGCTCCGAGTGTGGTCTAACCGAGGGATACAGAGACCGGAACTGTGCACGGTGCTCCGAGTGTGGTCAAAGTTAGGGATACGGAGACCGGAACTGAGCACAGTGTTCTGAGTGTGGTCTAACCGAGGGATATGCAGACTGCAACTGTGCACGGTGCTCCGAGTCTGGTCGAACTGAGGGATACAGTGACCGGAACTGTGCACAGTGCTCAGAGTGTGGTCTAAGCGAGGGATACCTCGACCGGAACTGAGCACAGTGCTCCAAGTGTGGTCTAACTGAGAAATACATAGACCGGAACTATGCACAGTTCTCCGAGTGTGGTCTAACTGAGGGATATGGAGACCGGAACTGTGCACAGTGCTCTGAGTGTGGTCTAACCAATGGTTACAGAGACCAGAACTGTGCACTGTGCTCTGAGTGTGGTCTAACCGAGGGATACGGAGACCGGAACTGTGCACTGTGCTGCATGTGTGGTCTAACCGAGGGATACGGAGACCAGAACTGAGCACGGTGCTCCGAGTGTGGTCAAACTTAGGGATACGGAGACCGGAACTGAGCACAGTGTTCTGAGTGTGGTCAAACCGAGGGATATGCAGACTGCAACTGTGCACAGTACTCCGAGTCTGGTCGAACTGAGGGATACAGTGACCGGAACTGTGCACAGTGCTCCGAGTGTGGTCTAAGCGAGGGATACCTCGACCGGAACTGAGCACAGTGCTCCAAGCGTGGTCTAACTGAGAAATACATAGACCGGAACTATGCACAGTTCTCCGAGTGTGGGCTAACTGAGGGATATGGAGACCGGAACTGTGCACAGTGCTCTGAGTGTGGTCTAACCAATGGTTACAGAGACCAGAACTGTGCACAGTGCTCTGAGTGTGGTCTAACCGAGGGATACGGAGACCGGAACTGTGCACGGTGCTCTGAGTGTGGTCTAACCGAGGGATACGGAGACCAGAACTGCGCACAGTGCTCCGAGTGTGGTCTAACCGAGGGATACGGAGACCGGAACTGTGCACGGTGCTCCGAGTGTGGTCTAACCGAGGTATACAGAGACCGGAACTGTGCATTGTGCTGTGAGTGTGGTCTAACCCAGGGATATGAAGACCGGTATTGTGCACGGTGCTCCAAGTGTGGTCTAACCGAGGGATACAGAGACCGGAACTGTGCACAGTGCTCTGAGTGTGGCCTCACCAAGGCATACGGAGACCGGAACTGGGCACAGTGCTCCAAGTGTGGTCTAACTGAGGGATATAGAGACCGGAACTGTGCACAGTGCTCCGAGTGTGGTCTAACCAAGGGATACGGAGACCGGAACTGTGCATTGTGCTCCACGTGTGGTCGAACTGAGGGATACGGAGACCGGAACTGTGCACAGTGCTCCGAGTGTGGTCTAACCGAGGTGGACGGAGACCGAAACTGTGCATTGTGCTCCGAGTGTGGTCTAACCCAGGGATATGAAGACCGGTATTGTGCACGGTGCTCCAAGTGTGGTCTAACCGAGGGATACAGAGACCGGAACTGTGCACAGTAGTCCAAGTGTGGTCTAACCTAGTGATACAGAGACCGGAACTGGGCACAGTGCTCCAAGTGTGGTCTAACTGAGGGATACGGAGACCGGAACTGTGCACAGTGCTCCGACTGTGGACTAACCGAGGGATACGGAGACCAGAACTGTGCATTGTGCTCCAAGTGTGGTCTAACCCAGGGATACGGAGACTGGAGCTGTGCACAGTGCTCCAAGTGTGGTCTAACTGAGCGATACGGAAACCGGAACTGTGCACAGTTCTCCGAGTGTAGTCTAACTGAGGGATACGGAGACCGGAAATGTGCACAGTGCTCCAAGCGTGGTTTAACTGAGGGAGACGGAGACCGGAAGAGGGCACAGTGCTCCGAGTGTGGTCTAACTGAGGGATATGGAGACCGGAACTGTGCACGGTGCTCTGAGTGTGGTCTAACCGAGGTGTACGGAGACCGGAACTGTGCACGGTGCTCCGAGTGTGGTCTAACCGAGCGATACGGAAACCGGAACTGTGCACAGTGCTCCGAGTGTAGTCTAACTGAGGGATACGGAGACCGGAAATGTGCACAGTGCTCCAAGCGTGGTCTAACTGAGGGAGACGGAGACCGGAAGAGGGCACAGTGCTCCGAGTGTGGTCTAACTGAGGGATATGGAGACCGGAACTGTGCACTGTGCTGCATGTGTGGTCTAACCGAATGATACAGAGAGCGGAACTGTGCACGGTGCTCCGAGTGTGTTCTAACCGAGGGATATGGAGAGTGGAATTGCGCACGGTGCTCCGAGTGTTGTCTAACCGAGGGATATGGAGAGTGGATCTGTGCACAGTTCTCCGAGTGTGGTCTAACCGAGGGATACGGAGACCAGAACTGTGCACGGTGCTCCGAGTGTGGTCAAAGTTAGGGATACGGAGACCGGAACTGAGCACAGTGTTCTGAGTGTGGTCTAACCGAGGGATATGCAGACTGCAACTGTGCACGGTACTCCGAGTCTGGTCGAACTGAGGGATACAGTGACCGGAACTGTGCACAGTGCTCAGAGTGTGGTCTAAGCGAGGGATACCTCGACCGGAACTGAGCACAGTGCTCCAAGTGTGGTCTAACTGAGAAATACATAGACCGGAACTATGCACAGTTCTCCGAGTGTGGTCTAACTGAGGGATATGGAGACCGGAACTGTGCACAGTGCTCTGAGTGTGGTCTAACCAATGGTTACAGAGACCAGAACTGTGCACAGTGCTCTGAGTGTGGTCTAACCGAGGGATACGGAGACCGGAACTGTGCACGGAGCTCCGAGTGTGTTCTAACCGAGGTGAACGGAGACCAGAACTGTGCACGGTGCTCCGAGTGTGGTCTAATCGAGGTATACGGAGACCGGAACTGTGCATTGTGCTCCGAGTGTGGTCTAACCCAGGGATATGAAGACCGGTATTGTGCACGGTGCTCCAAGTGTGGTCTAACCGAGGGATACAGAGACCGGAACTGTGCACAGTGTTCTGAATGTGGCCTCACCAAGGCATACGGAGAACGGAACTGTGCACAGTGCTCCGAGTGTGGTCTAACCTAGTGATACATAGACCGGAACTGGGCACAGTGCTCCAAGTGTGGTCTAACTGAGGGATACGGAGACTGGAACTGTGCACAGTGCTCCGAGTGTGGTCTAACCGAGGGATACGGAGACCGGAACTGTGCACAGTGCACCGAGCGTGGTCTAACCGAGTGATACTGTGACCGGAACTGTGCACGGTGCTCCGCGTGTGGTCTAACCCATGGATACGGAGACCGGAACTGTGCACAGTGCTCCGAAAGTGGTCCAACACTGGGATATGGAGACCGGAACTGAGCACAGTGCTCTGAGTGTGGTCTAACCGTGGGATACGGAGACCGGAACTGTGCACGGTGCTCCGAGTGTGGTTGAACTGAGGGATACAGTGACCGGAACTGTGCACGATTCTCCGAGTGTGGTCTAACCGAGGGTTATCTCGACCGGAACTGAGCATCGTGCTAAGAGTCTGGTCTAACTGAGAAATACATAGAACGGAACTATGCACAGTTCTCCGAGTGTGGGCTAACTGAGAGATATGGAGACCGGAACTGTGCACAGTGCTCTGAGTGTGGTCTAACCGAGGGATACGGAGACCAGAACTGCGCACAGTGCTCCGAGTGTGGTCTAACCGAGGGATACGGAGACCGGAACTGTGCACGGTGCTCCGAGTGTGGTCTAACCGAGGTGTACGGAGACCGGAACTGTGCACGGTGCTCCGAGTGTGGTCTAATCGAGGTATACGGAGACCGAAACTGTGCATTGTGCTGTGAGTGTGGTCTAACCCAGGGATATGAAGACCGGTATTGTGCACGGTGCTCCAAGTGTGGTCTAAGCGAGGGATACAGAGACCGGAACTGTGCACATGGTTCTGAGTGTGGCCTCACCAAGGCATACGGAGAACGGAACTGTGCACAGTGCTCCGAGTGTGGTCAAACCTAGTGATACAGAGACCGGAACTGGGCACAGTGCTCCAAGTGTGGTCTAACCGAGGGATACGGAGACCGGAACTGTGCATTGTGCTCCAAGTGTGGTCGAACTGAGGTGTACGGAGACCGGAAGTGTGCACGGTGCTCCGAGTGTGGTCTAACCGAGGTATACGGAGACCGGAAATGTGCATTGTGCTCCGAGTGTGGTCTAACCCAGGGATATGAAGACCGGTATTGTGCACGGTGCTCCAAGTGTGGTCTAACCGAGGGATACAGAGACCGGAACTGTGCACAGTTTTCTGAGTGTGGCCTCACCAAGGCATACGGAGAACGGAACTGTGCACAGTGCTCCGAGTGTGGTCTAACGTAGTGATACAGAGACTGGAACTGGGCACAGTGCTCCAAGTGTGGTCTAACCGAGGGATACGGAGACAGGAACTGTGCACAGTGCTCCAAGTGTGGTCTAACCGAGGGATATGGAGACCGGAACTGTGAACAGTGCTCTGAGTGTGGTCTAACCGACGGGTACGGAGACCGGAACTGTGCACAGTGGTCCGAATGTGCTCTAACTGAGGGATATGGAGACCGGAACTGTGCACGGTGCTCCGGGTGTGGTCTAACAGAGTGATACTGTGACCGGAACTGTGCACGGTGCTCCGGGTGTGGTCTAACCGAGTCATACTGTGACCGGAACTGTGCACGGTGCTCCAAGTGTGGTCTAACCCATGGATACGGAGACCGGAACTGTGCAAAGTGCTCCGAAAGACGCCTAACAATGGGATATGGAGACCGGAACTGTGCACAGTGCTCCGAGTGTGGTCTAACCGAGGCCTACGGATACCGGAACAGTGCACAGTGCTCCGAGTGTGGTCTAACCGAGGGATACGGAGACCGGAACTGTGCACGGGGCTCTGAGAGCGGTCTAACCGAGGGATACGGAGACCGGAACTGTGCACGGTGCTCCGGGTGTGGTCTAACCGAGGGCTACGGAGACCGGAACTGAGCACAGTGCTCCGAGTGCGGTCGTACCGAGGGATACGGAGACCACAACTTGGCACGGTTCTCCGAGTGTGGTCTAACCGAGGGATATGGAGACCGGAACTGTGCACAGTGCTCCGAGTGTGGTCTAACCGAGGGATATGGAGACCGGAACTGTGCACAGCGCTCCAAGTGTGGTCTAACCGAGGAATATGGAGACCGGAACTGTGCACGGTGGTCTGAGTGTGGACTAACCGAGGGATACGGAGACCAGAACTGTGCACAGTGCTCCAAGTGAAGTCTAACCGAGGTGTACGGAGACCGGAACTGTGCACGGTGCTCCGAGTGTGGTCTAACCGAGGTATACGGAGACCGAAACTGTGCATTGTGCTGTGAGTGTGGTCTAACCCAGGGATATGAAGACCGGTATTGTGCACGGTGCTCCAAGTGTGGTCTAAGCGAGGGATACAGAGACCGGAACTGTGCACATGGTTCTGAGTGTGGCCTCACCAAGGCATACGGAGAACGGAACTGTGCACAGTGCTCCGAGTGTGGTCAAACCTAGTGATACAGAGACCGGAACTGGGCACAGTGCTCCAAGTGTGGTCTAACCGAGGGATACGGAGACCGGAACTGTGCATTGTGCTCCAAGTGTGGTCGAAATGAGGTGTACGGAGACCGGAAGTGTGCACGGTGCTCCGAGTGTGGTCTAACCGAGGTATACGGAGACCGGAAATGTGCATTGTGCTCCGAGTGTGGTCTAACCCAGGGATATGAAGACCGGTATTGTGCACGGTGCTCCAAGTGTGGTCTAACCGAGGGATACAGAGACCGGAACTGTGCACAGTTTTCTGAGTGTGGCCTCACCAAGGCATACAGAGAACGGAACTGTGCACAGTGCTCCGAGTGTGGTCTAACGTAGTGATACAGAGACTGGAACTGGGCACAGTGCTCCAAGTGTGGTCTAACCGAGGGATACGGAGACAGGAACTGTGCACAGTGCTCCAAGTGTGGTCTAACCGAGGGATATGGAGACCGGAACTGTGCACAGTGCTCTGAGTGTGGTCTAACCGACGGGTACGGAGACCGGAACTGTGCACAGTGGTCCGAATGTGCTCTAACTGAGGGATATGGAGACCGGAACTGTGCACGGTGCTCCGGGTGTGGTCTAACAGAGTGATACTGTGACCGGAACTGTGCACGGTGCTCCGGGTGTGGTCTAACCGAGTCATACTGTGACCGGAACTGTGCACGGTGCTCCAAGTGTGGTCTAACCCATGGATACGGAGACCGGAACTGTGCACAGTGCTCCGAAAGACACCTAACAATGGGATATGGAGACCGGAACTGTGCACAGTGCTCCGAGTGTGGTCTAACCGAGGCCTACGGATACCGGAACAGTGCACAGTGCTCCGAGTGTGGTCTAACCGAGGGATACGGAGACCGGAACTGTGCACGGTGCTCTGAGAGCGGTCTAACCGAGGGATACGGAGACCGGAACTGTGCACGGTGCTCCGGGTGTGGTCTAACCGAGGGCTACGGAGACCGGAACTGAGCACAGTGCTCCGAGTGCGGTCGTACCGAGGGATACGGAGACCACAACTTGGCACGGTTCTCCGAGTGTGGTCTAACCGAGGGATATGGAGACCGGAACTGTGCACAGTGCTCCGAGTGTGGTCTAACCGAGGGATATGGAGACCGGAACTGTGCACAGCGCTCCAAGTGTGGTCTAACCGAGGAATATGGAGACCGGAACTGTGCACGGTGGTCTGAGTGTGGACTAACCGAGGGATACGGAGACCAGAACTGTGCACAGTGCTCCAAGTGAAGTCTAACCGAGGGATACGGAGGCCAGAACTGTGCACAGTGCTCCGAGTGTGGTCTAACCGAGGGATACACAGACCGGAGCTGAGCACAGTGCTCTGAGTGTGGTCTAAACCATGGATACGGAGACCGGAACTGTGAACAGTGCTCCGAAAGTGGTCTAACACTGGGATATGGAGACCGGAACTATGCACAGCGCTCCGAGTGTGGTCTAACTGAGGGATATGGAGACCGGAACTGTGCACTGTGCTGCATGTGTGGTCTAACCGAGGGATACAGAGAACGGAACTGTGCACGGTGCTCCGAGTGTGTTCTAACCGAGGTGTATGGAGAGTGGAATTGCGCACAGTGCTCCGAGTGTGGTCTAACCGAGGGATACGGAGACCGGAACTGAACACGGTGCTCTGAGTGTGGTCTAACCGAGGGATATGCAGACTGCAACTGTGCACGGTGCTCCGAGTCTGGTCGAACTGAGGGATACAGTGACCGGAACTGTGCACAGTGCTCAGAGTGTGGTCTAAGCGAGGGATACCTCGACCGGAACTGAGCACAGTGCTCCAAGAGTGGTCTAACTGAGAAATACATAGACCGGAACTATGCACAGTTCTCCGAGTGTGGTCTAACTGAGGGATATGGAGACCGGAACTGTGCACAGTGCTCTGAGTGTGGTCTAACCAATGGTTACAGAGACCAGAACTGTGCACAGTGCTCTGAGTGTGGTCTAAACCATGGATACGGAGACCGGAACTGTGAACAGTGCTCCGAAAGTGGTCTAACACTGGGATATGGAGACCGGAACTGTGCACAGTGCTCCGAGTGTGGTCTAACTGAGGGATATGGAGACCGGAACTGTGCACTGTGCTGCATGTGTGGTCTAACCGAGGGATACAGAGAACGGAACTGTGCACGGTGCTCCGAGTGTGTTCTAACCGAGGTGTATGGAGAGTGGAATTGCGCACAGTGCTCCGAGTGTGGTCTAACCGAGGGATACGGAGACCGGAACTGAACACGGTGCTCCGAGTGTGGTCTAACCGAGGGATATGCAGACTGCAACTGTGCACGGTGCTCCGAGTCTGGTCGAACTGAGGGATACAGTGACCGGAACTGTGCACAGTGCTCAGAGTGTGGTCTAAGCGAGGGATACCTCGACCGGAACTGAGCACAGTGCTCCAAGTGTGGTCTAACTGAGAAATACATAGACCGGAACTATGCACAGTTCTCCGAGTGTGGTCTAACTGAGGGATATGGAGACCGGAACTGTGCACAGTGCTCTGAGTGTGGTCTAACCAATGGTTACAGAGACCAGAACTGTGCACAGTGCTCTGAGTGTGGTCTAACCGAGGGATACGGAGACCGGAACAGTGCACGGTGCTCCGAGTGTGGTCCAACCGAGGTGAACGGAGACCAGAACTGTGCACAGTGCTCCGAGTGTGGTCTAATCGAGGTATACGGAGCCCGGAACTGTGCATTGTGCTCCGAGTGTGGTCTAACCCAGGGATATGAAGACCGGTATTGTGCACGGTGCTCCAAGTGTGGTCTAAGCGAGGGATACAGAGACCGGAACTGTGCACATGGTTCTGAGTGTGGCCTCACCAAGGCATACGGAGAACGGAACTGTGCACAGTGCTCCGAGTGTGGTCAAACCTAGTGATACAGAGACCGGAACTGGGCACAGTGCTCCAAGTGTGGTCTAACCGAGGGATACGGAGACCGGAACTGTGCATTGTGCTCCAAGTGTGGTCGAACTGAGGTGTACGGAGACCGGAAGTGTGCACGGTGCTCCGAGTGTGGTCTAACCGAGGTATACGGAGACCGGAAATGTGCATTGTGCTCCGAGTGTGGTCTAACCCAGGGATATGAAGACCGGTATTGTGCACGGTGCTCCAAGTGTGGTCTAACCGAGGGATACAGAGACCGGAACTGTGCACAGTTTTCTGAGTGTGGCCTCACCAAGGCATACGGAGAACGGAACTGTGCACAGTGCTCCGAGTGTGGTCTAACGTAGTGATACAGAGACTGGAACTGGGCACAGTGCTCCAAGTGTGGTCTAACCGAGGGATACGGAGACAGGAACTGTGGACAGTGCTCCAAGTGTGGTCTAACCGAGGGATATGGAGACCGGAACTGTGCACAGTGCTCTGAGTGTGGTCTAACCGACGGGTACGGAGACCGGAACTGTGCACAGTGGTCCGAATGTGCTCTTACTGAGGGATATGGAGACCGGAACTGTGCACGGTGCTCCGGGTGTGGTCTAACAGAGTGATACTGTGACCGGAACTGTGCACGGTGCTCCGGGTGTGGTCTAACCGAGTCATACTGTGACCGGAACTGTGCACGGTGCTCCAAGTGTGGTCTAACCCATGGATACGGAGACCGGAACTGTGCAAAGTGCTCCGAAAGACGCCTAACAATGGGATATGGAGACCGGAACTGTGCACAGTGCTCCGAGTGTGGTCTAACCGAGGCCTACGGATACCGGAACAGTGCACAGTGCTCCGAGTGTGGTCTAACCGAGGGATACGGAGACCGGAACTGTGCACGGTGCTCTGAGAGCGGTCTAACCGAGGGATACGGAGACCGGAACTGTGCACGGTGCTCCGGGTGTGGTCTAACCGAGGGCTACGGAGACCGGAACGGAGCACAGTGCTCCGAGTGCGTTCGTACCGAGGGATACGGAGACCACAACTTGGCACGGTTCTCCGAGTGTGGTCTAACCGAGGGATATGGAGACCGGAACTGTGCACAGTGCTCCGAGTGTGGTCTAACCGAGGGATATGGAGACCGGAACTGTGCACAGCGCTCCAAGTGTGGTCTAACCGAGGAATATGGAGACCGGAACTGTGCACGGTGGTCTGAGTGTGGACTAACCGAGGGATACGGAGACCAGAACTGTGCACAGTGCTCCAAGTGAAGTCTAACCGAGGGATACGGAGGCCAGAACTGTGCACAGTGCTCCGAGTGTGGTCTAACCGAGGGATACGGAGACCGGAACTGTGCACAGTGCTCCGAGTGTGGTCTAACCGAGGGATACACAGACCGGAGCTGAGCACAGTGCTCTGAGTGTGGTCTAAACCATGGATACGGAGACCGGAACTGTGAACAGTGCTCCGAAAGTGGTCTAACACTGGGATATGGAGACCGGAACTGTGCACAGTGCTCCGAGTGTGGTCTAACTGAGGGATATGGAGACCGGAACTGTGCACTGTGCTGCATGTGTGGTCTAACCGAGGGATACAGAGAACGGAACTGTGCACGGTGCTCCGAGTGTGTTCTAACCGAGGTGTATGGAGAGTGGAATTGCGCACAGTGCTCCGAGTGTGGTCTAACCGAGGGATACGGAGACCGGAACTGAACACGGTGCTCCGAGTGTGGTCTAACCGAGGGATATGCAGACTGCAACTGTGCACGGTGCTCCGAGTCTGGTCGAACTGAGGGATACAGTGACCGGAACTGTGCACAGTGCTCAGAGTGTGGTCTAAGCGAGGGATACCTCGACCGGAACTGAGCACAGTGCTCCAAGTGTGGTCTAACTGAGAAATACATAGACCGGAACTATGCACAGTTCTCCGAGTGTGGTCTAACTGAGGGATATGGAGACCGGAACTGTGCACAGTGCTCTGAGTGTGGTCTAACCAATGGTTACAGAGACCAGAACTGTGCACAGTGCTCTGAGTGTGGTCTAACCGAGGGATACGGAGACCGGAACAGTGCACGGTGCTCCGAGTGTGGTCCAACCGAGGTGAACGGAGACCAGAACTGTGCACAGTGCTCCGAGTGTGGTCTAATCGAGGTATACGGAGGCCGGAACTGTGCATTGTGCTCCGAGTGTGGTCTAACCCAGGGATATGAAGACCGGTATTGTGCACGGTGCTCCAAGTGTGGTCTAAGCGAGGGATACAGAGACCGGAACTGTGCACAGTGTTCTGAGTGTGGCCTCACCAAGGCATACGGAGAACGGAACTGTGCACAGTGCTCCGAGTGTGGTCTAACCTAGTGATACAGAGACTGGAACTGGGCACAGTGCTCCAAGTGTGGTCTAACTGAGGGATACGGAGACTGGAACTGTGCACAGTGCTCCGAGTGTGGTCTAACCGAGGGATACGGAGACCGGAACTGTGCACGGTGCACCGAGCGTGGTCTAACCGAGTGACACTGTGACCGGAACTGTGCACGGTGCTCCGAGTGTGGTCTAACCCATGGATACGGACACCGGAACTGTGCACAGTGCTCCAAAAGTGGTCCAACACTGGGATATGGAGACCGGAACTGGGCACAGTGCTCCGAGTGTGGACTAACCGTGGGATACGGAGACCGGAACTGTGCACGGTGCTCCGAGTGTGGTCTAACCGAGTGATACAGAGACCAGAACTGTGCACGATTCTCCGAGTGTGGTCTAACCGAGGGAGACCTCGACCGGAACTGAGCATCGTGCTAAGAGTCTGGTCTAACTGAGAAATACATAGAACGGAACTGTGCACAGTTCTCCGAGTGTGGGCTAACTGAGGGATATGGAGACCGGAACTGTGCACAGTGCTCTGAGTGTGGTCTAACCGAGGGATACGGAGACCAGAACTGTGCACAGTGCTCCGAGTGTGGTCTAACCGATGGAAAAGGAGACCGGAACTGTGCACGGTGCTCCGAGTGTGGTCTAAGCGAGGGATACCTCGACCGGAACTGAGCACAGTGCTCCAAGTGTGGTCTAACTGAGAAATACATAGACCGGAACTATGCACAGTGCTCAGAGTGTGGTCTAACTGAGGGATATGGAGACCGGAACTGTGCACGGTGCTCTGAGTGTGGTTGAACCGAGGGATACGGAAACCGGAACTGTGCACGGTGCTCTGAGTGTGGTCTAACCGAGTGATACAGAGACCAGAACTGTGCATGGTGCTCCGAGTGTGGTCGAACTGAGGGATATGGAGACCGGAACTGTGCACAGTGCTCTGAATGTGGTCTAACCGAGGTGTACGGAGACTGGAACTGTGCACGGTGCTCCGAGCGTGGTCTAACCGAGGTATACGGAGACCGGAACTGCGCATTGTGCTCCGAGTGTGGTCTAACCCAGGGATATGAAGACCGGTATTGTGCACGGTGCTCCAAGTGTGGTCTAACCGAGGGATACAGAGACCGGAACTGTGCACAGTGCTCCGAGTGTGGTCTAACCGAGGGATAAAGAGACCGGAACTGTGCACAGTGCTCCGAGTGTGGTCTAACCGAGGGATACAGAGATCGGAACTGTGAACAGTCTTCTGAGTGTGGCCTCACCAAGGCATACGGAGAACTGAACTGTGCACAGTGCTCCGCGTGTGGTCTAACCTAGTTATACAGAGACTGGAACTGGGCACAGTGCTCCGGGTGTGGTCTAACCGAGGGATACGGAGACCGGAACTGTGCACAGTGCTACAAGTGTGGTCTAACCGAGAGATACGGAGACCGGAACTGTGCACAGTGCTACAAGTGTGGTCTAACCGAGAGATATGGAGACTGGAACTGTGCACGGTGCTCTGAGTGTGGACTAACCGAGGGATACGGAGACCAGAACTGTGCACGGTGCTCCAAATGTAGTCTAACCGAGGGATACGGAGACCGGAACTGTGCACGGTGCTCCGAGTGTGGTCTAACCGAGGGATACGGAGACCGGAACTGTGCACAGTGCTATGAGTGCGGTCTAACTGAGGGATACGGAGGCCAGAACTGTGCACGGTGGTCCGAATGTGCTCCAACTGAGGGATATGGAGACCGGAACTGTGCACGGTGCTCCGAGTGTGGTCTAACCCAGGGATATGAAGACCGGTATTGTGCACGGTGCTCCAAGTGTGGTCTAAGCGAGGGATACAGAGACCGGAACTGTGCACATGGTTCTGAGTGTGGCCTCACCAAGGCATACGGAGAACGGAACTGTGCACAGTGCTCCGAGTGTGGTCAAACCTAGTGATACTGAGACCGGAACTGGGCACAGTGCTCCGAGTGTGGTCTAACTGAGGGATATGGAGACCGGAACTGTGCACAGTGCTCCGAGTGTGGTCTAACCGAGGGATACGGAGACCGGAACTGTGCATTGTGCTCCAAGTGTGGTCGAACTGAGGGATACGGAGACCGGAACAGAGCACAATGCTCCAAGTGTGGTCTAACCGACGGGCACGGAGACCAAAACTGTGCACGGTGGACCGAATGTGCTCTAACTGAGGGATATGGAGACCGGAACTGTGCACGGTGCTCCGAGTGTGGTCTAACCGAGGGATACGGAGACCGGAACTGTGCACGGTGCTCCGAGTGTGGTCTAACCGAGTGATACAAAGACCAGAACTGTGCACGGTGCTCCAAGTGTACTCTAACCGAGGGATACAGAGACCGGAACTGTGCACAGTTCTCCGAAAGTGGTCCAACACTGGGATATGGAGACCGGAACCGCGCACAGTGCTCCAAGTGTGGTCTAACTGAGGGATACGGAGACTGGAACTGTGCACAGTGCTCCGAGTGTGGTCTAACCGAGGGATACGGAGACCGGAACTGTGCACGGTGCACCGAGCGTGGTCTAACCGAGTGATACTGTGACCGGAACTGCGCACAGTGCTCCAAGTGTGGTCTAACTGAGGGATACGGAGACTGGAACTGTGCACAGTGCTCCGAGTGTGGTCTAACCGAGTGATACTGTGACCGGAACTGCGCACAGTGCTCCAAGTGTGGTCTAACTGAGGGATACGGAGACTGGAACTGTGCACAGTGCTCCGAGTGTGGTCTAACCGAGGGATACGGAGACCGGAACTGTGCACGGTGCTCCGAGTGTGGTCTAACCGAGGTATATGGAGAACGGAAATGTGCATTGTGCTCCGAGTGTGGTCTAACCCAGGGATATGAAGACCGGTATTGTGCACGGTTCTCCAAGTGTGGTCTAACCGAGGGATACAGAGACCGGAACTGTGCACAGTTTTCTGAGTGTGGCCTCACCAAGGCATACGGAGAACGGAACTGTGCACAGTGCTCCGAGTGTGGTCTAACGTAGTGATACAGAGACTGGAACTGGGCACAGTGCTCCAAGTGTGGTCTAACCGAGGGATACGGAGACTGGAACTGGGCACAGTGCTCCAAGTGTGGTCTAACCGAGGGATACGGAGACAGGAACTGTGCACAGTGCTCCAAGTGTGGTCTAACCGAGGGATACGGAGACCGGAACTGTGCACAGTGCTCTGAGTGTGGTCTAACCGACGGGTACGGAGACCGGAACTGTGCACAGTGGTCCGAATGTGCTCTAACTGAGGGATATGGAGACTGGAACTGTGCACGGTGCTCCGAGTGTGGTCTAACAGAGTGATACTGTGACCGGAACTGTGCACGGTGCTCCGGGTGTGGTCTAACCGAGTCATACTGTGACCGGAACTGTGCACGGTGCTCCGAGTGTGGTCTAACCCATGGATACGGAGACCGGAACTGTGCACAGTGCTCCGAAAGTGGTCTAACAATGGGATATGGAGACCGGAACTGTGCACAGTGCTCCGAGTGTGGTCTAACCGAGGCCTACGGATACCGGAACAGTGCACAGTGCTCCGAGTGTGGTCTAACCGAGGGATACGGAGACCGGAACTGTGCACGGTGCTCTGAGAGCGGTCTAACCGAGGGCTACGGAGACCGGAACTGTGCACGGTGCTCCGAGTGTGGTCTAACCGAGGGATACGGAGACCGGAACTGAGAACAGTGCTCCGAGTGTGGTCTAACCGAGGGCTACGGAGACCGGAACTGAGCACAGTGCTCCGAGTGTGGTCTAACCGAGGGATACGGAGACCACAACTTGGCACGGTTCTCCGAGTGTGGTCTAACCGAGGGATATGGAGACCGGAACTGTGCACAGTGCTCCGAGTGTGGTCTAACCGAGGGATATGGAGACCGGAACTGTGCACAGTGCTCCGAGTGTGGTCTAACCGAGGGATACGGAGACCGGAACTGTGCACAGTTCTCCGAGTGTGGTCCAACCGAGGGATACGGAGACCAGAACTTTGCACGGTGCTCTGAGTGTGGACTAACCGAGGGATACGGAGACCGGAACTGTGCACAGTGCTCCAAGTGTGGTCTAACCAAGGGATACGGAGACCGGAACTGTGCACAGTGCTATGGGTGTGGTCTAACTGAGGGATACGGAGGCCAGAACTGTGCACGGCGCTCCGAGTGTGGTCTAACCGAGGGATACAGAGACCAGAACTGTGCACGGTGCTTCTAGTGTGGTCTAACCGAGTGATACTGTGACCGGAACTGTGCTCGGTGCTCCAAGTGTGGTCTAACCCATGGATACGGAGACCGGAACTGTGCACAGTGCTCCGAAAGTGGTCTAACACTGGGATATGGAGACTGGAACTGTGCACAGTGCTCCGAGTGTGGTCTAACCGAGGCTTACGGATACCGGAACTGTGCACAGTGCTCCGAGTGTGGTCCAACCGTGGGATACGGAGACCGGAACTGTGCACAGTGCTCTGAGTGTGGTTTAACCGAGGGATACGGAAACCGGAACTGTGCACGGTGCTCCGAGTGTGGTCGAACTGAGGGATATGAAGACCGGAACTGTGCAAAGTGCTCTGAATGTGGTCTAACCAAGGTGTACGGAGACCGGAACTGTGCACGGTGCTCCGAGTGTGGTCTAACCGAGGTATACGGAGACCGGAACTGTGCATTGTGCTCCGAGTGTGGTCTAACCCAGGGATATGAAGACCGGTATTGTGCACGGTGCTCCAAGTGTGGTCTAACCGAGGGATACAGAGACCGGAACTGTGCACAGACTTCTGAGTGTGGCCTCACCAAGGCATACGGAGAACGGAACTGTGCACAGTGCTCCGAGTGTGGTCTAACGTAGTGATACAGAGACTGGAACTGGGCACAGTGCTCCGAGTGTGGTCTAACCGAGAGATACGGAGACCGGAACTGTGCACAGTGCTACAAGTGTGGTCTAACCGAGAGATATGGAGACTGGAACTGTGCACGGTGCTCTGAGTGTGGACTAACCGAGGGATACGGAGACCGGAACTGTGCACGGTACTCCAAATGTAGTCTATCCGAGGGATACGGAGACCGGAACTGTGCACGGTGCTCCGAGTGTGGTCTAACCCAGGGATATGAAGACCGGTATTGTGCACAGTGCTCCAAGTGTGGTCTAACCGAGGGATACAGAGACCGGAACTGTGCACAGTTTTCTGAGTGTGGCCTCACCAAGGCATACGGAGAACGGAACTGTGCACAGTGATCCGAGTGTGGTCTAACATAATGATACAGAGACTGGAACTGGGCACAGTGCTCCAAGTGTGGTCTAACCGAGGGATACGGAGACCGGAACTGTGCACAGTGCTCCGAGTGTGGTCTAACCGAGGGATACGGAGACCGGAACTGTGCATTGTGCTCCAAGTGTGGTCGAACTGAGGTATACGGATACCGGAACAGAGCACAGTGCTCCAAGTGTGGTCTAACCGACGGGCACGGAGACCGGAACTGTGCACGGTGTACCGAATGTGCTCTAACTGAGGGATATGGAGACCGGAACTGTGCACGGTGCTCCGAGTGTGGTCTAACCCAGGGATATGAAGACCGGTATTGTGCACGGTGCTCCAAGTGTGGTCTAAGCGAGGGATACAGAGACCGGAACTGTGCACATGGTTCTGAGTGTGGCCTCACCAAGGCATACGGAGAACGGAACTGTGCACAGTGCTCCGAGTGTGGTCAAACCTAGTGATACAGAGACCGGAACTGGGCACAGTGCTCCGAGTGTGGTCTAACTGAGGGATATGGAGACCGGAACTGTGCACAGTGCTCCGAGTGTGGTCTAACCGAGGGATACGGAGACCGGAACTGTGCATTGTGCTCCAAGTGTGGTCGAACTGAGGGATACGGAGACCGGAACAGAGCACAATGCTCCAAGTGTGGTCTAACCGACGGGCACGGAGACCAAAACTGTGCACGGTGGACCGAATGTGCTCTAACTGAGGGATATGGAGACCGGAACTGTGCACGGTGCTCCGAGTGTGGTCTAACCGAGGGATACGGAGACCGGAACTGTGCACGGTGCTCCGAGTGTGGTCTAACCGAGTGATACAAAGACCAGAACTGTGCACGGTGCTCCAAGTGTACTCTAACCGAGGGATACAGAGACCGGAACTGTGCACAGTTCTCCGAAAGTGGTCCAACACTGGGATATGGAGACCGGAACCGCGCACAGTGCTCCAAGTGTGGTCTAACTGAGGGATACGGAGACTGGAACTGTGCACAGTGCTCCGAGTGTGGTCTAACCGAGGGATACGGAGACCGGAACTGTGCACGGTGCACCGAGCGTGGTCTAACCGAGTGATACTGTGACCGGAACTGCGCACAGTGCTCCAAGTGTGGTCTAACTGAGGGATACAGAGACTGGAACTGTGCACAGTGCTCCGAGTGTGGTCTAACCGAGGGATACGGAGACCGGAACTGTGCACGGTGCTCCGAGTGTGGTCTAACCGAGGTATATGGAGACCGGAAATGTGCATTGTGCTCCGAGTGTGGTCTAACCCAGGGATATGAAGACCGGTATTGTGCACGGTGCTCCAAGTGTGGTCTAACCGAGGGATACAGAGACCGGAACTGTGCACAGTTTTCTGAGTGTGGCCTCACCAAGGCATACAGAGAACGGAACTGTGCACAGTGCTCCGAGTGTGGTCTAACGTAGTGATACAGAGACTGGAACTGGGCACAGTGCTCCAAGTGTGGTCTAACCGAGGGATACGGAGACAGGAACTGTGCACAGTGCTCCAAGTGTGGTCTAACCGAGGGATACGGAGACCGGAACTGTGCACAGTGCTCTGAGTGTGGTCTAACCGACGGGTACGGAGACCGGAACTGTGCACAGTGGTCCGAATGTGCTCTAACTGAGGGATATGGAGACTGGAACTGTGCACGGTGCTCCGAGTGTGGTCTAACAGAGTGATACTGTGACCGGAACTGTGCACGGTGCTCCGGGTGTGGTCTAACCGAGTCATACTGTGACCGGAACAGTGCACGGTGCTCCGAGTGTGGTCTAACCCATGGATACGGAGACCGGAACTGTGCACAGTGCTCCGAAAGTGGTCTAACAATGGGATATGGAGACCGGAACTGTGCACAGTGCTCCGAGTGTGGTCTAACCGAGGCCTACGGATACCGGAACAGTGCACAGTGCTCCGAGTGTGGTCTAACCGAGGGATACGGAGACCGGAACTGAGAACAGTGCTCCGAGTGTGGTCTAACCGAGGGCTACGGAGACCGGAACTGAGCACAGTGCTCCGAGTGTGGTCTAACCGAGGGATACGGAGACCACAACTTGGCACGGTTCTCCGAGTGTGGTCTAACCGAGGGATATGGAGACCGGAACTGTGCACAGTGCTCCGAGTGTGGTCTAACCGAGGGATATGGAGACCGGAACTGTGCACAGTGCTCCGAGTGTGGTCTAACCGAGGGATACGGAGACCGGAACTGTGCACAGTGCTCCGAGTGTGGTCCAACCGAGGGATACGGAGACCAGAACTTTGCACGGTGCTCTGAGTGTGGACTAACCGAGGGATACGGAGACCGGAACTGTGCACAGTGCTCCAAGTGTGGTCTAACCAAGGGATACGGAGACCGGAACTGTGCACAGTGCTATGGGTGTGGTCTAACTGAGGGATACGGAGGCCAGAACTGTGCACGGCGCTCCGAGTGTGGTCTAACCGAGGGATACTGTGACCGGAACTGTGCTCGGTGCTCCAAGTGTGGTCTAACCCATGGATACGGAGACCGGAACTGTGCACAGTGCTCCGAAAGTGGTCTAACACTGGGATATGGAGACTGGAACTGTGCACAGTGCTCCGAGTGTGGTCTAACCGAGGCTTACGGATACCGGAACTGTGCACAGTGCTCCGAGTGTGGTCCAACCGTGGGATACGGAGACCGGAACTGTGCACAGTGCTCTGAGTGTGGTTTAACCGAGGGATACGGAAACCGGAACTGTGCACGGTGCTCCGAGTGTGGTCTAACCGAGGGATACAGAGACCAGAACTGTGCATGGTGCTCCGAGTGTGGTCGAACTGAGGGATACAGTGACCGGAACTGTGCACAGTTCTCCAAGTGTGGTCTAACTGAGGGATATGAAGACCGGAACTGTGCAAAGTGCTCTGAATGTGGTCTAACCAAGGTGTACGGAGACCGGAACTGTGCACGGTGCTCCGAGTGTGGTCTAACCGAGGTATACGGAGACCGGAACTGTGCATTGTGCTCCGAGTGTGGTCTAACCCAGGGATATGAAGACCGGTATTGTGCACGGTGCTCCAAGTGTCGTCTAACCGAGGGATACAGAGACCGGAACTGTGCACAGACTTCTGAGTGTGGCCTCACCAAGGCATACGGAGAACGGAACTGTGCACAGTGCTCCGAGTGTGGTCTAACGTAGTGATACAGAGACTGGAACTGGGCACAGTGCTCCGAGTGTGGTCTAACCGAGAGATACGGAGACCGGAACTGTGCACAGTGCTACAAGTGTGGTCTAACCGAGAGATATGGAGACTGGAACTGTGCACGGTGCTCTGAGTGTGGACTAACCGAGGGATACGGAGACCGGAACTGTGCACGGTACTCCAAATGTAGTCTAACCGAGGGATACGGAGACCGGAACTGTGCACAGTGCTATGAGTGCGGTCTAACTGAGGGATACGGAGGCCAGAACTGTGCATTGTGCTCCAAGTGTGGTCGAACTGAGGTATACGGAGACCGGAACAGAGCACAGTGCTCCAAGTGTGGTCTAACCGACGGGCACGGAGACCGGAACTGTGCACGGTGTACCGAATGTGCTCTAACTGAGGGATATGGAGACCGGAACTGTGCACGGTGCTCCGAGTGTGGTCTAACCGAGGGATACGGAGACCGGAACTGTGCACGGTGCTCCGAGTGTGGTCTAACCGAGGGATACGGAGACCAGAACTGTGCACAGTGCTCCGAGTGTGGTCTAACCAAGGGATACGGAGACCACAACTGTGCACAGTGCTCCGAGTGTGGTCTAACCGAGGGATACACAGACCGGAGCTGAGCACAGTGCTCTGAGTGTGGTCTAACCGAGGGATACAGAGACCAGAACTGTGCATAGTGCTCCGAGTGTGGTCTAACCGAGGGATACGGAGACCGGAACTGTGCACGGTGCTCCGAGTGTGGTCTAACCGAGGGATACGGAGACCGGAACTGTGCACAGTGCTCCGAGTGTGGTCTAACCGAGGGATACGGATTATGGAACTGTGCACGGTGATCCGAGTGTGGTCTAACTGAGGGATACGGATTATGGAACTGTGCACGGTGCTCCGAGGGTGGTCTAAGTGAGGGATACGGAGACTGGAACTGTGCACAGTGCTCCGAGTGTGGTCTAACCGATGGATACGGAGACCGGAACTGCGCACGGTGCTCCGAGTGTGGTCTAACTGAGGGATACGGAGACTGGAACTGTGCACGGTGCTCCGAGTGTGGTGTAACCCAGGGATACAGAGACCGGAACTGTGCACGGTGCTCCGAGTGTGGTCGAACCGAGGGATACGGAGACCGGAACTGTGCACTCTGCTCCGAGTGTGGTCTAACTGAGGGATACGGATTATGGAACTGTGCACGGTGCTCCGGGTGTGGTCTAACCGAGGGATACGGAGATCGGAACTGGGCACAGTGCTCCAAGTGTGGTCTAACCGAGGGATACGGAGCCTGGAACTGTGCACAGTGCTCCAATTGTGGTCTAACTGAGGGATACGGAGACCGGAACTGTGCACGGTGCTCCAAGTGTGGTCTAACCGAGGGATACGGAGACCGGAACTGTGCACAGTGCTCCGAGTGTGGTCTAACCGAGGGATACGGAGACCGGAACTGTGCACAGTGCTCCAAGTGTGGTCTAACCGAGGGATACGGAGACCGGAACTGTGCACGGTGCTCCGAGTGTGGTCTAACCAAGGGATACGGAGACCGGAACTGTGCACGGTGCTCCGAGTGTGGTCTAACTGAGGGATACGGAGCCTGGAACTGTGCACAGTGCTCCAAGTGTGGTCTAACTGAGGGATACGGAGACCGGAACTGTGCACGGTGCTCCAAGTGTGGTCTAACCGAGGGATACGGAGACCGGAACTGTGCACGGTGCTCCGAGTGTGGTCTAACTGAGGGATACGGAGACCGGAACTGTGCACGGTGCTCCGAGTGTGGTCTAACTGATGCTGGATAGAAGTTTATAAGAGGTTTAAATCCCATCTCTCCTTCCTTCACCCCTGTGCTTGGTTTGATCTTTTTCTGGCCTTGTTAAGTCTGTCTTTACTTTCAATTCTTTCCGGGGTTAGTTCCAATAATTTTCACTGCTTCCCTCGAGCACGCACGTGCCTGCTCACCTCACCGCAGCCGGGACTCCTGAATATTTCCAGGGCTGGGACACCACGTCTATCCCTCACTGCCTGCAAGTCGGCGGCTGGACTCAGGAGGGAGACAAAGACCAGCACTTCATCCCATCTCACGGAACTGATTTCAAATGCTATCACCTGGAATAACTCAGCCAGGTCCGGCAGCATCGGCGGAGAACTCTAGTCCTGTCGAAGGGTCACGAGGACTCGAAACCTCAACTCTTTTCTTCTCCGCCGATGCTGCCGGACCTGCTGAGTTTTTCCAGGTAATTCTGTTTTTGTTTTGGATTTCCAGCATCCGCAGTTTTCTTTGTTTTAAATTTCAAATGGTGTTCACTCACTGAGGTGAGGTTTTAGCTAGCATGAGATCCGGACAGGGACCGGTGTCTATCAAACCCCTCTCCCAGTCTCAGGGAGATATCTGTACACTGACTGGTGTCTCTCAGTCCCCTCGCTCTCAGGGAGATATCTGTACACTGACTGGTGTCTCTCAGTCCCTCTCTCTCTCTCTCAGGGAGATATCTGTACACTGACTGGTTTCTCTCAGTCCCTCTCTCTCTCTCTCTCAGAGAGATATCTGTACACTGACTGGTGTCTCTCAGTCCCTCTCTCTCGGAGATATCTGTACACTGACTGGTGTCTTACAGTTCCTCTCTGTCAGGGAGATATCTGTACACTGACTGGTGTCTCTCAGTCCCTCTCTCTCAGGGAGATATCTGTCCACTGACTGGTGTCTCTGTCCCTCTCTCAGGGAGATATCTGTCCACTGACTGGTGTCTCTCAGTCCCCTCTCTCTCTCAGGGAGATATCTGTACACTGACTGGTGTCTCTCAGTCCCTCTCTCTCTCAGGGAGATATCTGTACACTGACTGGTGTCTCTCAGTCTCTCTCTCTCAGGGAGATATCTGTACACTGACTGGTGTCTCTCAGTCCCCTCTCTCTCTCAGGGAGATATCTGTACACTGACTGGTGTCTCTCAGTCTCTCTCTCTCAGGGAGATATCTGTACACTGACTGGTGTCTCTCAGTCTCTCTCTCTCAGGGAGATATCTGTACACTGACTGGTGTCTCTCAGTCCCTCTCTCTCTCAGGGAGATATCTGTACACTGACTGGTGTCTCTCAGTCCCCCTCTCTCTCAGGGAGATATCTGTACACTGACTGGTGTCTCTCAGTCTCTCTCTCTCAGGGAGATATCTGTACACTGACTGGTATCTCTCAGTCTCTCTCTCTCAGGGAGATATCTGTACACTGACTGGTGTCTCTCAGTCCCTCTCTCTCTCTCAGGGAGATATCTGTACACTGACTGGTGTCTCTCAGTCCCTCTCTCTCTCAGGGAGATATCTGTACACTGACTGGTGATTGTCAGTCTGTCTCTCTCTCAGGGAGATATCTCTACACTGACTGGTGTCTCTCAGTCCCTCTCTCTCTCTCAGGGAGATATCTGTACACTGACTGGTGTCTCTCAGACCCTCTCTCTCTCAGGGAGATATCTGTACACTGACTGGTGTCTCTCAGTCTCTCTCTCTAAGGGAGAAATATGTACACTGACTGGTGTCTCTCAGTCTCTCTCTCTCAGGGAGATATCTGTACACTGACTGGTGTCTCTCAGTCTCTCTCTCTCAGGGAGATATCTGTACACTGACTGGTGTCTCTCAGTCCCTCTCTCTCTCTCAGGGAGATATCTGTACACTGACTGGTGTCTCTCAGTCCCTCTCTCTCTCAGGGAGATATCTGTACACTGGTGTCTCTCAGTCCCTCTCTCTCAGGGAGATGTCTGTAAACTGACTGGTGTCTCTCAGTCCCTCTCTCTCAGGGAGATATCTGTACACTGACCGGTGTCTCTCAGTCCCCTCTCTCTCTCAGGGAGATATCTGTACACTGACTGGTGTCTCTCAGTCCCTCTCTCTCAGTGAGATATCTGTACACTGACTGGTGTCTCTCAGTCCCTCTCTCTCTCAGGGAGATATCTGTAAACTGACTGGTGTCTCTCAGTCTCTCTCTCTCTCAGGGAGATATCTGTACACTGACTTGTTCTCTCTGACCCCTCTCTCTCTCAGGGACATATCTGTACACTGACTTGTGTCTCTCAGTCTCTCTCTCTCTCAGGGAGATATCTGTACACTGACTGGTTTCTCTCAGTCCCTCTCTCTCTCTCTCTCAGAGAGATATCTGTACACTGACTGGTGTCTCTCAGTCCCTCTCTCTCGGAGATATCTGTACACTGACTGGTGTCTTACAGTTCCTCTCTGTCAGGGAGATATCTGTACACTGACTGGTGTCTCTCAGTCCCTCTCTCTCAGGGAGATATCTGTCCACTGACTGGTGTCTCTGTCCCTCTCTCTCAGGGAGATATCTGTCCACTGACTGGTGTCTCTCAGTCCCCTCTCTCTCTCAGGGAGATATCTGTACACTGACTGGTGTCTCTCAGTCCCTCTCTCTCAGGGAGATATCTGTACACTGACTGGTGTCTCTCAGTCCCTCTCTCTCAGGGTGATATCTGTACACTGACTGGTGTCTCTCAGTTCCCTCTCTCTCTCAGGGAGATATCTGTACACTGACTGGTGTCTCTCAGTCCCCTCTCTCTCAGGGAGATATCTCTACACTGACTGGTGTCTCTCAGTCCCTCTCTCTCTCTCAGGGAGATATCTGTACACTGACTGGTGTCTCTCAGTCTCTCTCTCTCAGGGAGATATCTGTACACTGACTGGTGTCTCTCAGTCCCTCTCTCTCTCTCAGGGAGATATCTGTACACTGACTGGTGTCTCTCAGTCCCTCTCTCTCAGGGAGATATCTGTACACTGACTGGTGTCTCTCAGTCCCCTCTCTCTCAGGGAGATATCTGTCCACTGACTGGTGTCTCTCAGTCCCCTCTCTCTCAGAGAGATATCTGTCCACTGACTGGTGTCTCTCAGTCCCTCTCTCTCAGGGAGATATCTGTACACTGACTGGTGTCTCTCAGTCCCTCACTCTCACGGAGATATCTGTACACTGACTGGTGTCTCTCAGTCCCTCTCTCTCAGGGAGATACCTGTACACTGACTGGTGTCTCTCAGTCCCTCTCTCTCAGGGAGATATCTGTACACTGACTGGTGTCTCTCAGTCCCCTCTCTCTCAGGGAGATATCTGTACACTGACTGGTGTCTCTCAGTCCCTCTCTCTCTCAGGGAGATATCTGTACACTGACTGGTGTCTCTCAGTCCCCTCTCTCTCAGGGAGATATCTGTACACTGACTGGTGTCTCTCAGTCCCCTCTCTCTCAGGGAGATATCTGTACACTGACTGGTGTCTCTCAGTCTCTCTCTCTCAGGGAGATATCTGTACACTGACTGGAGTCTCTCAGTCCCCTCTCTCTCAGGGAGATATCTGTACACTGACTGGTGTCTCTCAGTCCCTCTCTCTCAGGGAGATATCTGTACACTGACTGGTGTCTCTCAGTCCCTCTCTCTCTCTCAGGGAGATATCTGTACACTGACTGGTGTCTCTGAGTCCCTCTCTCTCAGGGAGATATCTGTACACTGACTGGTGTCTCTCAGTCCCCTCTCTCTCAGGGAGATATCAATACACTGACTGGTGTCTCTCAGTCCCCTCTCTCTCTCAGGGAGATATCTGTACACTGACTGGTGTCTCTCAGTCCCTCTCTCTCTCTCAGGGAGATATCTGTACACTGACTGGTGTCTCTCAGTCCCTCACTCTCAGGGAGATATTTGTACACTGACTGGTGTCGCTCAGTCCCCTCTCTCTCAGGGAGATATCTGTACACTGACTGGTGTCTCTCTGTCCCTCTCTCTCAGGGAGATATCTGTACACTGACTGGTGTCTCTCAGTCCCCTCTCTCTCAGGGAGATATCTGTACACTGACTGGTGTCTCTCAGTCCCTCTGTCTCAGGGAGATATCTGTACACTGACTGGTGTCTCTCAGTCCCTCTCTCTCTCAGGGACATAACTGTACACTGACTGGTGTCGCTCAGTCCCCTCTCTCTCAGGGAGATATCTGTACACTGACTGGTGTCTCTCTGTCCCTCTCTCTCAGGGAGATATCTGTACACTGACTGGTGTCTCTCAGTCCCTCTCTCTCAGGGAGATATCTGTACACTGACTGGTGTCTCTCAGTCCCTCTCTCTCTCTCAGGGAGATATCTGTACACTGACTGGTGTCTCTCAGTCCCTCTCTCTCAGGGAGATATCTGTACACTGACTGGTGTCTCTCAGTCCCTCTCTCTCTCAGGGAGATATCTGTACACTGACTGGTGTCTCTCAGTCCCTCTCTCTCTCAGGGAGATATCTGTACACTGACTGGTGTCTCTCAGTCCCTCTCTCTCAGGGAGATATCTGTACACTGACTGGTGTCTCTCAGTCCCTCTCTCTCTCAGGGAGATATCTGTACACTGACTGGTGTCTCTCAGTCCCTCTCTCTCAGGGAGATATCTGTACACTGACTGGTGTCTCTCAGTCCCTCTCTCTCAGGGCGATATCTGTACACTGAATGGTGTCTCTCAGTCCCTCTCTCTCAGGGAGATATCTGTACACTGACTGGTGTCTCTCAGTCCCTCTCTCTCAGGGAGATATCTGTACACTGACTGGTGTCTCTCAGTCCCTCTCTCTCTCTCAGGGAGATATCTGTACACAGACTGGTGTCTCTCAGTCCCTCTCTCTCAGGGAGATATCTGTACACTGACTGGTGTCTCTCAGTCCCTCTCTCTCTCTCAGGGAGATATCTGTACACTGACTGGTGTCTCTCAGTCCCTCTCTCACAGGGAGATATCTGTACACTGACTGGTGTCTCTCAGTCCCTCTCTCTCAGGGAGATATCTGTACACTGACTGGTGTCTCTCAGTCCCTCTCTCTCTCTCAGGGAGATATCTGTACACTGACTGGTGTCTCTCAGTCCCTCTCTCTCAGGGAGATATCTGTACACTGACTGGTGTCTCTCAGTCCCTCTCTCTCTCAGGGAGATATCTGTACACTGACTGGTGTCTCTCAGTCCCTCTCTCTCTCAGGGAGATATCTGTACACAGACTGGTGTCTCTCAGTCCCTCTCTCTCAGGGCGATATCTGTACACTGACTGGTGTCTCTCAGTCTCCTCTCTCAGGGAGATATCTGTACACTGACTGGTGTCTCTCAGTCCCTCTCTCTCAGGGAGATATCTGTACACTGACTGGTGTCTCTCAGTCCCTCTCTCTCAGGGAGATATCTGTACACTGACTGGTGTCTCTCAGTCCCTCTCTCTCTCAGGGAGATATCTGTACACTGACTGGGGTCTCTCAGTCCCTCTCTCTCAGGGAGATATCTGTACACTGACTGGTGTCTCTCAGTCCCCCTCTCTCTCAGGGAGATATCTGTACAATGACTGGTGTCTCTCAGTCCCCTCTCTCTCTCAGGGAGATATCTGTACACTGGCTGGTGTCTCTCAGTCCCTCTCTCTCAGGGAGATATCTGTACACTGACTGGTGTCTCTCAGTCCCTCTCTCTCAGGGAGATATCTGTACACTGACTGGTGTCTCTCAGTCCCTCTCTCTCAGGGTGATATCTGTACACTGACTGGTGTCTCTCAGTTCCCTCTCTCTCTCAGGGAGATATCTGTACACTGACTGGTGTCTCTCAGTCCCCCTCTCTCTCAGGGAGATATCTGTACAATGACTGGTGTCTCTCAGTCCCCTCTCTCTCTCAGGGAGATATCTGTACACTGGCTGGTGTCTCTCAGTCCCTCTCTCTCAGGGAGATATCTGTACACTGACTGGTGTCTCTCAGTCCCTCTCTCTCAGGGAGATATCTGTACACTGACTGGTGTCTCTCAGTCCCTCTCTCTCAGGGTGATATCTGTACACTGACTGGTGTCTCTCAGTTCCCTCTCTCTCTCAGGGAGATATCTGTACACTGACTGGTGTCTCTCAGTCCCCCTCTCTCTCAGGGAGATATCTGTACAATGACTGGTGTCTCTCAGTCCCCTCTCTCTCTCAGGGAGATATCTGTACACTGACTGGTGTCTCTCACTCCCCTCTCTCTCAGGGAGATATCTGTACACTGACTGGTGTCTCTCAATCCCTCTCTCTCGGGGAGATATCTGTACACTGACTGGTGTCTCTCAGTCCCTCTCTCTCAGGGAGATATCTGTACACTGACTGGTGTCTCTCAGTCCCTCTCTCTCAGGGAGATATCTGTACACTGACTGGTGTCTCTCAGTCCCTCTCTCTCAGGGAGATATCTGTACACTGACTGGTGTCTCTCAGTCTCTCTCTCAGGGAGATATCTGTACACTGACTGGTGTCTCTCAGTCCCTCTCTCTCTCAGGGAGATATCTGTACACTGATTGGTGTCTCTCAGTCCCTCTCTCTCTCAGGGAGATATCTGTACACTGACTGGTGTCTCTCAGTCCCTCTCTCTCTCAGGGAGATATCTGTACACTGACTGGTGTCTCTCAGTCCCTCTCTCTCTCAGGGTGATATCTGTACACTGACTGGTGTCTCTCAGTCCCTCTCTCTCTCAGGGAGATATCTGTACACTGACTGATGTCTCTCAGTCCCTCTCTCTCTCAGGGAGATATCTGTACACTGACTGGTGTATCTCAGTCCCTCTCTCTCTCAGTGAGATATCTGTTCACTGACTGGTCTCTCTCAGTCCCTCTCTCTCAGGGAGATATCTGTACACTGACTGGTGTCTCTCAGTCCCTCTCTCTCTCAGGGAGATATCTGTACACTGACTGATGTCTCTCAGTCCCTCTCTCTCTCAGGGAGATATCTGTACACTGACTGGTGTCTCTCAGTCCCTCTCTCTCAGGGAGATATCTGTACACTGACTGATGTCTCTCAGTCCCTCTCTCTCTCAGGGAGATATCTGTACACTGACTGGTGTCTCTCAGTCCCTCTCTCTCAGGGAGATATCTGTACACTGACTGGTGTCTCTCAGTCCCGTCTCTCTCTCAGGGAGATATCTGTACACTGACTGGTGTCTCTCAGTCCCCTCTCTCTCTCAGGGAGATATCTGTACACTGACTGGTGTCTCTCAGTCCCTCTCTCTCTCAGGGAGATATCTGTACACTGACTGGTGTCTCTCAGTCCCTCTCTCTCTCAGGGAGATATCTGTACACTGGCTGGTGTCTCTCAGTCCCTCTCTCTCTCAGGGAGATATCTGTACACTGACTGGTGTCTCTCAGTCCCACTCTCTCTCAGGGAGATATCTGTACACTGACTGGTGTCTCTCAGTCCCTCTCTCTCTCAGGGAGATATCTGTACACTGGCTGGTGTCTCTCAGTCCCTCTCTCTCTCAGGGAGATATCTGTACACTGACTGGTGTCTCTCAGTCCCACTCTCTCTCAGGGAGATATCTGTACACTGACTGGTGTCTCTCAGTCCCTCTCTCTCTCAGGGAGATATCTGTACACTGACTGGTGTCTCTCAGTCCCTCTCTCTCAGGGAGACATCTGTACACTGACTGGTGTCTCTCAGTCCCTCTCTCTCTCAGGGAGATATCTGTACACTGACTGGTGTCTCTCAGTCCCTCTCTCTCAGGGAGATATCTGTACACTGGCTGGTGTTTCTTGGTCCCTGTTGGAAGTTTTCTGTTCCTTATTCTGTTTGGTGAGCTGTCTGAAGCAGTTTACAAGGGATAGTCTCCTCGTGTAAGGATACGGTCAGTGAAAGGAAAGAGCTTCAGGAATATTACTGCGGCTGTGTGAGTGGAGCAGACAACCGCAATCAAGCTACCCAGGAATGATCAGCACAGATTGTAATGAGCAGGAAGGTAGAGAGAGCCGGAGAGGGAAATGGGTATAGAGAGAGTCACAGAGAGAGAGAGACAGAGAGAGAGAGAGTCCCAGAGAGAGAGAGAGACAGAGAGAGAGAGAGTCACAGAAAGAGAGAGAGACAGAGACAGAGAGAGAGAGAGAGAGTCACAGAGAGAGAGAGAGACAGAGAGAGAGAGAGTCCCAGAAAGAGAGAGAGACAGAGACAGAGAGAGTCCCAGAAAGAGAGAGAGACAGAGAGAGAGAGAGAGAGAGAGAGAGTCACAGAGGGAGAGAGAGTCACACAGAGAGAGAGAGAGTCACAGAGAGAGAGACAGAGAGCGAGAGAGTCCCAGAGAGAGAGAGAGACAGAGACAGAGAGAGAGAGAGTCACAGAGAGAGACAGAGAGCGAGAGAGTCCCAGAGAGAGAGAGAGACAGAGACAGAGAGAGAGAGAGTCACAGAGAGAGACAGAGAGCGAGAGAGTCCCAGAGAGAGACAGAGACAGAGAGAGAGAGAGTCACAGAGAGAGACAGAGACAGAGAGAAAGAGAGTCACAGAGAGAGAGAGACAGAGAGAGAGAGAGTCCCAGAGAGAGAGAGAGACAGAGACAGAGAGAGAGAGTCACAGAGAGAGAGAGACAGAGAGAAAGAGAGTCACAGAGAGAGAGAGACAGAGAAAGAGAGTCACAGAGAGAGAGAGACAGAGAGAGAGAGTTACACAGAGAGAGAGAGTCACACAGAGAGAGAGACAGAGAGAAAGAGAGTCACAGAGAGAGAGAGACAGAGAGAGAGTCACACAGAGAGAGAGAGTCACACAGAGAGAGAGAGAGAGACAGAGCGAGAGAGTCACACAGAGAGAGAGAGACAGAGAGAGAGACAGAGAGAGAGCGAGTCACAGAGAGAGAGCGAGTCACAGAGAGAGAGAGAGTCACAGAGAGAGAGAGAGAGAGTCACAGAGAGAGAGAGAGAGAGTCACAGAGAGAGACAGAGAGAGAGAGTCACAGAGAGAGAGACAGAGAGAGAGCGAGTCACAGAGATAGAGAGAGTCACAGAGAGAGAGAGAGTCACAGAGAGAGAGAGAGACAGAGATAGAGAGAGTCACAGAGAGAGAGAGACAAAGAGAGAGAGTCACAGAGAGAGAGAGAGAGAGTCACAGAGAGAGACAGAGAGAGAGAGACACAGAGAGAGACAGAGAGAGAGAGAGTCACAGAGAGAGAGACAGAGAGAGAGCAAGTCACAGAGAGAGAGAGTCACAGAGAGAGAGAGAAAGAGAGAGTCACAGAGAGAGAGAGTCACACAGAGAGCGAGACAGAGAGAAAGAGAGTCACAGAGAGAGAGAGACAGAGAGAGAGTCACACAGAGAGAGAGAGTCACACAGAGAGAGAGAGAGACAGAGCGAGAGAGTCACACAGAGAGAGAGAGACAGAGAGAGAGACAGAGAGAGAGCGAGTCACAGAGAGAGAGCGAGTCACAGAGAGAGAGAGAGTCACAGAGAGAGAGAGAGAGAGAGTCACAGAGAGAGACAGAGAGAGAGAGAGTCACAGAGAGAGACAGAGAGAGAGCGAGTCACAGAGAGAGAGAGAGTCACAGAGAGAGAGAGAGGACAGAGATAGAGAGAGTCACAGAGAGAGAGAGACAAAGAGAGAGAGTCACAGAGAGAGAGAGAGAGAGTCACAGAGAGAGAGACAGAGAGAGAGAGAGTCACAGAGAGAGAGACAGAGAGAGAGCGAGTCACAGAGAGAGAGAGAGTCACAGAGAGAGAGAGAGACAGAGATAGAGAGAGTCACAGAGAGAGAGAGACAAAGAGAGAGAGTCACAGAGAGAGAGAGAGAGAGTCACAGAGAGAGACAGAGAGAGAGAGAGTCACAGAGAGAGAGACAGAGAGAGAGCAAGTCACAGAGAGAGAGAGTCACAGAGAGAGAGAGAAAGAGAGAGTCACAGAGAGAGAAAGAGAGAGAGTCACAGAGAGAGAGAGAAAGAGAGAGTCACAGAGAGAGAGAGAGAGGGTCACAGAGAGAGAGAGACAAAGAGAGAGAGTCACAGAGAGAGAGAGAGAGAGTCACAGAGAGAGAGAGAGAGAGACACAGAGAGAGACAGAGAGAGAGAGAGTCACAGAGAGAGACACAGAGAGAGAGCAAGT